>CM067069.1:27944040-28176540 GCA_033980235.1 Diadema setosum | reverse complement strand
ATTTTCAGCTGATTAACAGTATATGGGTGGGGCACTTTTGGGTTAGTGTCTGGGGCCCCGTACAGGGTAAAATAACTGGCTTTGGTGTTTTGGATATCTCTGATGGGTACTACCCGTGCAAAAGAAATTGGCCGTGACCCTTTTCAGATGAATAAAATCAATGTGTGTGTGTGTGGGGGGGGGGGGCACTTTGGGGCTACTGTCTGGGGCCCCGTACAGGATAAAATAACTGGCTTTGGTGTTTTGGATATCTCTGATGGGTACTACTTCAATTGCAAAAGAAATTAATTGTGACCCTTTTCAGCTGAATAAAATCAATGTGTGTGTGTGTGTGTGTTGGGGGGGGGGGGGGGGCACTTTGGGGCTACTTTCTTGGGCCCCGTACAGGATAAAATAGCTGGCATTGGTGTTTTGGATATCTCTGATGGATACTACTGCCATTGCAAAAGAAATTAGCCGTGACCCTTTTCAACCGAATAACACCATATGGGTGGGGCCCTTTGAGGCTACTGTCTGGGGCCCCGTACAGGATAAAATAGCTGGCATTGCTGTTTTCATGATAGGTACACCCAGAGGAACAATATCCATCAACTTTTGTCCGTGACCCCCTTCGGCTGAATAAATGCATTTTTCGGGGGCCCTCTTTGTGGCCCTTAGGCTTACGGTACAGGATGTGACTTGCCAGCAATTCATTTCATTGACCCATGGCCACATCCTAATATGATGAGACCATCAAAAAGTGTGACCCTTTTCAGCTGAATAAATCTTCTGGGCCCCCGGTATCTACTGCTCGTGATTTTTACGGCGACGCCGTCAACGTAAAGGAAATCACCCCATCCCGCTGACTCGTCATTTTTTTGTTTTGTTAACGCTTGTGCTCCCTTTGATTGAAATGATGAAAGTGTCCACTAAACCACCTGTTTAAGTGTCCATTAAACCACTTGTTAATTATTCATTTCAGTATCCCTATGATGAAAGGGAGGACTTAAGGGTGCATAAAGGATGAAAGTGTCCATTAAACCACTTGTATACACTCTTCACGGTATACGTTTCAACATTGAGGACAACGAGACCCGAATCATGAGGCGCGCGTCCGACTGGCCGTTTGGCTCTGTCATTACAATTTGATGTGGAAAGAGCCCTCTGTTGTCCATCGATGTGTCATGGAAAAAATACTGCGATGGTGATTTGAAAAATGTTCGAGTTATCATATTTTATGCATACGAATAGGTCAGATGTACCACAAAACATCCAACCATATAAAAAAATCCAATAAAGCATAAGATATGATGATAAATCACTATTTTCCTCAATAAACCATAATTGTAGACGGTTTATTCCAGAAACAATTCTATTATAACCATTTTTCACATTTTGTATGTTTCATACTGGTTAACATTTTTTACATTAGCTGTTTGTATCCCTGACTCACATTTCAGAACTATTTTGAAGCACTAAAGTTAGGGTTTTGTTTCATCTGCAAAAGGTATGTAATTCATTTTAATAGGTCTTTCTCTCCTGTAAGCCACGCGAACCAGCTCGAGCCTCATCACTGTCTTTGTTGTAGCAAAGGTACTAACAATTGGGAGAATACCAGAATGTTAAAAGTATATAGGTGTTGTTGATTGGGGTACACGTCGTTTGGAGGCTGGACACGCCTTCATTTAAATTAAGCGGGAGTACGTTTATTTCGGTGTAGGTTTAGAAAACGCAAAAATTTTGAGTGGGGAAAGCATTAGTCTTCTGGAAATACTCTGCAAAGTTCGCTCTGAACTCCCATCCAAATTGAATGTTTGCTTCCATGAACCATAGAGCTACAAAACGTAGCTCCATGCATGAACACAAACAACATTGAATCTTTCGTGTATTTCATTTCATATAAACGATTGCTTGTGATTTTCTTTTCTTTTTAACGCATGCACTGCGTCTCTGTATAGAATTATTTACAGGTGAGAGCCCTCATAGCAGTGGAGACCAAGAGAGTGATAAGTCTATGCCATGCTCCAAAAATACAAGTAATGGTTTGCACGAAATATCTGTGACATGTCTAGGTGCGGAACGTAAGAGGGTTAAAGGGAATGAAACCTAAATATGTGAATAGATAGAATGCACCAGTATTTAAAAAAAAAAGAAATCCATTCAGTGAAGGACCATGCAGGAAGAAGTCACCCCGTTTGCTGGCAGTGCATGATGCATGAGTTGTGCCAGTCTCTGATTCACGGATTCAAAGATCTGGCTATAACCAGTATTATTAGGAAACGAGAGGAGGGGGGATTTCCCACAGAGGCCGGTGTCACAGGCGATCCGTTCCGGCCAGTCGATAAGTTCCGCCGGAACTTATCGGCGGACTTTGGCCGGTATCTCAGATCCCCCAGATCCAATCGGCGGGATTTTTGCCTCACCGCCGATAAGATCCCCCACCGCCGATTCGATCCGGGTCTCTTCCGTATACAATGCATACAAAGTGGTAATGGGGAAACACCCCTTCAGTAAAATGTACTTTTCCAGTCTCCCTCTACAGCCAATGGACTTCTCCAAATCTCTCTGACCAGCCAACCGAACAAAGTTGCCAATTTGAAACCCGGACTACAAAGCGATTCCTTTTTTCCTCCTCCCTTATCTCTTTCGACGTCATGGTGGCCATGGTACATTCACAGAACTCTGCTCTGTAGAGTTCTGCACGATGTGACGTTGGTCATGCCAACCTCTCTCTGATTTGAATATTTTTGAACAGAATAACCAAATGAGTTACTGTAATTGGGATGTTCGGCATGCTTCATGTTAACTACTGTAATACAAGGAGCTTCATATTAAACATACTATGAGCTCAAATAGTCCACCTTCGTTTTAATGTTTATTTTCAGGGCACAGAGTCTAATCATTTTTATTAAGTGCGATATAACGACCAATATAATCGCCAACGTCATACATGCATGTTCGTTTGGTTCATTATTTTTTCAGTTGTAACAACTAAAGATGACGGGATGTATTTTGTTTTTGTGTGTTCAGTTGTCTTTATTATATCTTGTGTCCGTGCGTATGTGCATATGAATGTGTGTGTGTGTGTGTGTGTGTGTGTGTTTCCATTTTGGGGAGGCGGTCTATCAATACACAGAGATTACTTCAAACAGGCAAGGTATTCTAAAGAGATACAGTATAGTTTTGGTTGAGATGAGCGATTGAAAATTTAACGTTTTGCAAGATAATTAGAAAGCACATTTGAAATAGAGAGCATACGATTCTTAGAGAAATTGAAAGTACATTATACAAAATCGGTTTGGACTGGAAAAAGAAAATACATGTGTAGTGGGCAGATAAGGTGGAGAGTCTCTGTTTATACAGTGCGTATAAAAAAAAAAAACACGCAACAAGATTTGATTTCAAATTTGTGAAGATTGTGTTAACTTTACACCAAAGTGAGTAGCAACATCTTAAAACCATATAATACTCCTCTTCAAAATGATATTTATGCATACACGGTCATGGATGGCTAAGTAATCATTCTTTTTAGACAATGGGTAAATTGGACTTGGGACCAAGTTTAGACACTGCAAGAATCAATGCACCTTATCAGAAATTAAGTTAACAAATGGAATAATGAAATTAATAATCACAACTTACCATTGTTTTTTTTTTCCCGGATATCTCTTTTTAACATTACATCCCATGCCCCTGAACACGGCCACCATTCCTTCCCACACAGAGATTAGCTCTTTTCTACATCTCACGCACAGCCCTGCGAATCATTGTGGCTTGATGGCGTAGAGCTTCAAATTCATCAGTGATTCTTTGTCTCAGAGTTGCAATGTCAGGTTGAGGGATAATGAACACTTTGCTCTTGAGATAACCCTAAAGAAAAAAAAAATCGCAAGAAGTTAGATCCAGAGATTCTGGTGGCCAATCCACATCATGATACAAGGCAATCACCCGATTTCCAAATACCTCAGCCAATCTGTTTCTTACTGCAACTAGTCGATGGGCTGGTGCGATATACTGTGCCCACCATAGGCGTCTGAACACACCACTTTGTTGCACAGGAAAATTTTCCATGAATTCAGGAATGACATGTTCATTTAAAATTTGTAAGCGTCCATTTTCGTTGCGGTTGTTTTCAAAGAAGAAGGGCCCTAGGTATGTCTCACCAGTCTGAACATTCAAAAAAAAAAAAAGGTGAATTGAAAAGGATTTATGCTGGTCTCACTAACTGAAACTTGGTCCCAAGTCCAATTTGACCCATTGTCCAAAAAGAATGATTACTCAGCCATCCATGACCGTGTAAGAATAAA
The DNA here is from genome assembly GCA_033980235.1 of Diadema setosum. Lineage (NCBI taxonomy): Eukaryota > Metazoa > Echinodermata > Echinoidea > Diadematoida > Diadematidae > Diadema > Diadema setosum. Next base: position 28,172,254 of record CM067069.1, on the reverse strand, counting down.
TAAGATGTTCAGTTCAAATTTCATATTTGCATTTTCTCAATGATGAGATTACAAAATTATTGACAATAAAACAAGAATACCAAATATATACAATCATGTCTTTTGATTGAAGAAGAAGAAGAAAAAAAAAAAACATTCTTGACACAAATGTACATGGTCATATCATAATATGTCACAAATAAGTATCAGAAATATGATGGGGCCTATACATAAAAAGCTTTAACGCTTGTAAAACTGTAGGTTCCCAAATTCATAGGCATATAATTATACGGAGAACGGATATGTTTGTCTTGACCAACTAAAATTATATCAGTACAAAAATCGATAAAGAATAAAGTAATGAACCACATAGATATCGCACAAACCAGACTGTATACGGATCTCGCTTGTTTGAAAAGGAATGCTATGTATTAAAAAATGTATCGTACCATTAAATAACTTTAATAACTTGAAGCTGCGGACAAGGACAAAAGACTGGGAGTATCAAAAAAAAAGTTGCTATACACTTGGAAGTGTGAATGCACTAAGTAATAACTGTTTTAATTTGCGTTTGAAGGTGAATAAAGACAAAGAAGAAGTAATATCTTGAGGGAGGTCATTCCAATATCTGGGTCCAGTAAATACAATTGTTTTCTTTGCAAAAATAGTGCGAGTACGGGGAAGGTGATAGGCGTCACTCTGGCAGGTGGGATAACAGTGGACACAGCGATTCCTTTTGAACATGTGGATAAAAACAGATGGTAATTCGTTAGTTGAAGAAGAATGATGGTCAAGGTAAACAAGATAATGACCGATTTAACACACCGTCTGTACGGTTACTATTGCCTGAACAGATCAGGTATCAGACTCTGTCCTCCTCGCACAAAGCGTACCCGTTTTAGAAGTGCTTTTGTCCCGGATTCCATTCACACGTATAATGCCAGAGTAATTAGATAAGTTGTAATGATTAGTTTTTGGTGTATTTATTATTATCATTATTATTATGCTCCCGCATATCCAAAGAGTATAAGAAGGTATACAGGAATTGTGTGTGGTTGGTCGAGCGGTCGGGCGGTTCGTCGCAAAGTTTATGTCGCGAACTTTTCTACAGCTCTGAATTAATTCTGATGAAATCTGGAGTATATGGTGATATTGAGTGATTATCTTTATACTGTTGAAGTAATTGAGTTCAAATTTGGTGATGATGAAAGTGAGGTGTAGATTTGTAGGATATATGTTTCTCGTGTGTGTTTGATAGAGAAAGCATTGTTATGGTGATCTTATTTTTTTTAATATTTTTTTTGTTTTTTATTCCCACACTATTTAAGTTATGCAATTTTAAGACATATTTGGTGTTATTTTGTTAAGGCGCTGCCATGGTAATTATTATCATTATTATTATTATTATTATTATTATTATTATTATATATATATATATATATATATATATATATATATATTATATATATATATATATTGGAATTTTTTGGAGTGAATTATACAAATATATTGGGATATGTGGTGATATAATTGCTTGGTGTAGAATGATGATGTATGAAAGGATATTATCAAATACATTTATGAGTGGAATAATTATATGAAAGTGATATACAGCTGTACATTAATAGCTTTTGTATACATAAGTGTAGTTGTAAATGTCGGGTTAATGTATTATGTTATTATATGGTGCATACGTTACTGTATGTTAATGTGAGTGAGTTTCATTTTGTACTCAATGACATGTCTGATTGTGGTGTACCCGTAATGTATTGAATGTTAATTTTGTTGCGATATCCAAAGTATGAAAAATTCCAGAGTGGATAATTTGAGTAATCAATCGATAAATCTCCTCTTCCGTTTATCCTGTTCAGCGTGTAGGCATTCTCTCTCTCTCTTTCTCTCCTTCTTCCTTTACTTTTGTTTTTGCTCTAATCCTTTCATTCGTATATTCCCCTCAGTTTAGTCATGTCACGTTGTTGTGTCTGTGTTGTTTGTTTCATTTTGTCTTATATTTTTTGCATTATGCATAATTACGTTCTTGTAATTATAATAAGTATTTTTAAAATATTTTAGAGTGGTCTAAAATCTACAAGCAATGCTCCTGGTCAGAGAAGAAGAGAAGAACAGACGACAAGTGTATGCAGGGTAGTTCTCATTTTTACCCTGCAAACATAACTTTGTAATTCCAGTATGTGTGCATATCTTTATTAGTTTGTTAATTACCATTGAATGTCATACTTTGTAATGTATGTTTGCTTATGATTGCATTTTTGATTTACTTTGTGTTATGTTTTGTTGAAAGAAAAATTAGAATAAAATAAATAAATGAAATGAAATCCACATGCATAGCTCCATTTTACTCCCCTGCATACACAATTTGTTTGCAGACTATTAGACCAACATTCTTTTTCGTTTTGAAGTACAGCTGAGCAATAATTGTCTTATCAGAACAAAGCTCACCGAAAAAAAAAAAAAAACATTTTATCCTTGCTGTACCCTACCAGCAAAACCTCCCTCTCTCCTCCTTCCCACTTCAAGCAGTCTCTTATAAATGTAGGACTTTATAACTATAGTATTATCATGCTCTTTCGTTGAACTGTTCCGAAGTTTGAAGTTTTGTCTATAAATAAAGGCTAATCGCACACTGTCTGTGCAACGGCTCCAGATGATCGACTAGTACGTATTTGTGCATGCTACTTAGCTAATACATTGTAAGCCCTACAGTGATTCATTTCTTCGCGCCACTTGTACGAGGCTATAATATGATTCATTTAAAGGGAAATTATCAGAACGTAAAAACAGGTTTGTCCTTGATATCATTTTAAAAATGAAGAAATAGCTTTCTTAGATTTTTGGCTTCGGTATAGGCATCCACAATAAGCAGATATTATTTTGTTTTTAATGAGGCCTACTCGCACAACCCGGATAGGATCGACGGTTGCGGAACGTTTCTGCGTACTGCCTATTGTGCGGTATATTCGTTCCGCGGAACTAATCGACTGGATTCAGCCGGTATATCGGTTCCCCCGGAACCCGGAACGGATCGACTGTGACACCGGCGCCGGCGTTTTTAAAAGGGGTGGGGGCAGTTCATATTTCTGCTGCCACTTCCGGGTTTCACTTCTCAGCTAACAAGCAAAAAACAAAAAACAAACAAACAAACAAAAAAGAAAAACCACCAACCAACGAACAAAACAAACAAACAAACACATATAGAAAAGCGTGTGTTTGCATGTGTGTGTGTGTGTGTGTGTGTGTGTGTATGTGTGTGTGTGTGTTTTTGGGGGGACTGACGCTGGCCCTGTCCCTATTTCAGTAACTGTTTCGTTTCTCTTGCGCTCTCTCTCTCCACACACACACACAATGCCAATTTCATGGAAAGTACGTGCATCTTTTTGCAGTGACAGACAACGACAAAATTTTGCTATAACGCTTTGTGATCAATTCAATATGACATGCAACAAAGGCGGGAGAGGTCTTTCAAAATTGATAGTAATGATAATGGTAATCATATGAAAACTGCACATTAGCGTTTATGACCAAAATGTTTCTAAGCGCTTAACAACCATAATTATTATAGATCAACCAAGGAGGTATATACCTCCTTGGATCAACTAGGCAATAGGCGTACAATCCATAAGTATACAATCATTGATATTCTTCTCAAAATAAGTGGTTCTTTTTGCTGTCGAGTTTTTTTTAATGAAAATGTCAATGGAGGTTTCAGTTTCGTATAGTGATGTTTCCTTTTCCAAATGCAGTTCAGTTTACCCAGCATTTCGTGCTGCAGATCATGTATTGCGGTGGAATGGTAACATGTGTAAACAACAACAAACAAACGCCATGATACAAATGAAAAGAACAACTTGGTATTGAAATACTACTGAAAGATGCCTAGTTGTTTTAAATAATAAATATATAACACAATTGAACTTGAGAGCATTCTGTGGTTAGTATGGTTATCATGCTCATCAACAAGTATTTAATACACTAACAGAAAACAATTATGTCACGTGGTAACAACAATAAAGGGATACCGGTAGTATTGGTTGAGATTGGGTTTTTTATTTTATTTTTTTTTAATAAGATATAATGAGAAACAACTCGTACATTATGAAAGAGCATATGATTTTAAGAGCAGTTAACGTTCTATTTTATGATAATCAGTGTAGAAACTGAATTTAACAAAGTGGTCCCAAATAAAAGGTTGGACCTATATACCTATTATTGGGACCACTTTGTTTATTGCTTTGCCTCCCATAAAATATTTTCAACACCGACATTCATCGAAAGAAGTGTTAATTCCTCTTAGAAATGCAGGTTCTTTAATGTTTTTATATGAGTGGTAGTTATCGCGCAAAAATGTAAAACCTGAATCCCCATTTCAACCGAAACTGTACAATTAAAGAGCCTGTTGCCATTTGTACATCGCACAATTAGCTAGGCCTATGGAATAGTCAAATCGACAATCATCATTATTTTTGTTTACTTCTATGTTCTTTTTTTTTTTAACGCGGGAAATAAATTCAGGGCTTCTTTTCCGAAGCCAGTCTGTCAGGTACACATGGCGCTATTGGAACACTTTTAGGCCCTATTGTTCTTTTGTGGATAAAAAGAGAACAAAGATACCAAATGACGTCATGGCGTTCCCTCTGGTATTATAATCGTAGGCGTGTACCAGACAATGTTCATCTGACTGGAAAAAAAGGTCAGGGTACCCATGGACGTGCCGACTTGTTACACTACAGCTACGAAAGTGTTAGAAAACGTTCTTTTGCGGGCAAATGGTCAAAACTGACCGGGGTTCTCAACATTGACTAATCCAATCTATCCATCCATCAATCAAGGGGTATTTACAAGCACACACCGTTTGAAACAAACGCCGCCCGTCGACTCTTCCTGTTGTGGGGTGAACAGGCCTCGACTCATAAACACTAACACATAGTTGTGGTGAGGTTCGCTCGGAAGCCACTCAATTCGTGTAGCTGGTATTGGTACTGCTGGTAGTGGATGCGCGGTGATAAAAACTAGCAGTGTTGTGAAAATCATTTGAGGTGCTGTGGTACTTCGAACGGCTTTACAATGGGAAAAGAGAACCATGCCTCGAGGGAGGTTCTGCCAGACAATTTGGAAGGAGTAGAAAATTCAAATGCTACCTCTGGAAAGTATGGTGAGTGTTTGTTCAGTTTATGTTGTTGCTATTAATTTTAGTCTTTCGTGCCGCAGAGATCGTACGGATGCGTGAAAGTGGTGTCTGCCGGAGCGCTGGCGTGCGCAGTAGCTAGGAAGGCGTTGCTTCCACGTACCGTTTCACCAGGTGCTGCGCACACACACGCGAGATTGCACTAAAGTTAGCCCCGGAGACCGCGCCGCTATGCGGCGGGGGCTGGTCGCAGTTACACTAAAGTCAGCAAAGGTAAAAACAGAAACAAAACAAAAACGTTTTTGTTATTAATGCTGTAGTTGTCATTTCAATAACAACAACAACAACAACAACAAAAAGAATCCAAGGAAAAGGGTTTGAATGACGAAATGCTGCCAGATGTACAGAGTGCTGAATGTAGTGTCTTGATCCTAATTGAATCTCGTTCAACTATTTCAGCAATCAAATTGTAACAACTATCTAGACTGTGTTTAGACCTATAGATATTTCATATAATTATTAAATATTTCATATTATTAAATATTTGTCTTGTTTTTACAAATAATTTTATACCTTATAACTTGATTTGAATGCTGGTTCCCATTTACAGCAGTACCTGTAGTTGTTGTTTTCAATTCAAATATTAAAGACAAAGGTATTTTATGTGTCCTCCAATCCATCAAAACAAATTTGAGAGAGAGAGAGAGAGAGAGAGAGAGAGAGAGAAGATATAAAAAAACCTGATTAGAAATACAGCACATATATTACTTTACTAGTGTGGGGTTAATATCAGGTGTCATATTGCACTTTGTAATGCTTTTAATCCACTTTTTTTTATTACCAATCCACATTTTTATTACCAAAACTGTTTTATGCTGCTCTTTAATCTACTGTATAGTGGTACTGTATTAGGCCAAGTAAAAGAAATCATTTTCGTGTCCTAACTTTTTGAAAATAAAGAAGATGAGGACACTTTTTATTTATTTTTTATTTTTTATTTAATATTATTATTATTATTATTATTTTTTTTTTTTTGCTATTTGAGTGTTGTAATTTCCAGTCATTTTTAAGTATGGTACGCATGTAATACAATTCTAGGGTGTGCGCCTTAGAGGTTCAATGGCTGGAAACTGTAGTGAAATCAGTGGAAATTTCATCTTTTTCTTTTTTTAACAAGCTTTTTTGATGCAGCAGAAAAAAAAGATGCCTACTGGGATGAGTTTTTAATACATACTATGCTGACATTTTTTTTTTCTTTTAACCTGGCCTCAGTAGTCAAAATGGACCTACTACATACACTTGTACCTACAGCTGTATAGTATAGGAAGGGGCATACAGTTGTACAAAAATGGTAAAAGAAGAAGCAAGAAAGGAAGGATTTTAAAAGCATTCAGACTCGGCAGCAACTATCAAAGTTGTATCAACAGATGTACTTAATCTGTAGGCAGCTGGTCTTAAAACATGATGGGTACAATCGTTGTGAAATGCTACAAACTGGCTGGAAAGTGGTGAAATGTGTGAGATGTAATATCTAGGCAAAAGTCAGCTTTTAAGAGTACATGTAGGCCTACTGCACCACAAATCCATACTGTAACTGCAATACATCCATACTGCAAATGAATGGGAGGGTACAGTACATTGTAGGCCTACCAGGGAGGTGGGAAGAAATGCCACCTCACTGATTGTACCCTAACTATATTATATGCATTGCCCTGTTGCTGTACAGAAGTTGTGACAAGGCCGTGCTGTGCATGCTGTCTCGTTGAGCTATTCAAAATGTACCTCTCAATGACTACTATACCAATCTTCATTCTCCCTGCCAAACCAGGGAGGCGAGCACCTCCCTGGCCAAACCAAACAGTAGGGTCTTCTACACAGAAGTTCAAGCTTCAGTGATCTTGGTATGCATGTGTAGAGTCTAGAGAGTGTACTGGTACTCTAAATCCTGTGTGATTCAACCCGTGTTGTGCCGCAGTTGATTTCATTCCACTGAAATAATGAACTGTGTTTTTTTTTCCAGGGACCAATCATTCAACTACTCTGATAAAATGGTCTTTTGAGATGCAAAAAGGGAACAAGTACAGACACAATGTATTGGTATACAATGGTATGAATAGGCAATGGTGAGCTGAGCTGATGATGTGATAACCTCACAATTTTCCCAAGTTAATCCTTACAAAGAACTGATGAAAGTTAAATTCTTCTGTTGTTGTTGTTCATTTTCCATCTGTGAAGATGGCTGGATAGCCCATATTCAGCTACAATAAGCTGGTCTTCCATGGGGTCCAGTTGGATGTGGGGTGGGACCACTTCACCGGGTTAGACACCCTGCTCTTTGCGATGAATGAATGAAGCGGGATCTTTTACGTGCATGAGCTGTGACTCTCTCATACACGGGACCTCCGTTTTATGTCCTATCCGAGGGACAGAGTGTTTTGCCTCTTGCTAGAGGGGACGGTATGTTTACACACAACATTGCTCAGTCCAGACTCGGGTTCGAACCCGGGCCGCATGATCGTGAGGCAGACGCGCTACCGACTGAGCCAACTCACCAGTATAAACCATAATGTCATTCCTAGCTGAATAATGTAAAAATGATCAGTCAGATATTAGGATTTGAGACTCATGCATTTATTCATAAATTTTGCATAATATAATTTGATAAAAAACACTGGAAATTTCAAGATTTTGTGTTTACTGTAGACAGTATGGTAAACTGTAAAGAGAGGACATTATTGACTTGCTAATTTGCATTCTACATCAACTATTCAAGAAGTTTTTTTTTTATTGAAAATTATCTACAAATTTGGATTATTTATTTAAATACATTGTATAAGGTACAGCTTGTGTGTCTAAGACAAGATTTTATCTCACAATTTGTAGTTGTACTCGAACCCAAAGACAGTTTGAAGGGGGGAGGGGGCATGCACTATTACCAGTATAAAATAGCTATCTAATCAAAGAATACAGTTTAATTAGTGCAGAATTGCATGGCAAACATGTTTATGATAAGACAAGCAAACCGCTGTGTTTACAATGAGCTCTACTCCTGCTGGGGAGTTTTACAAACTGCAGTTAGTTTTGCAAATAAGCGCGTCACATTGATCATACCGTACAAATGGCCATATGATATGGCACGCCGTACACCGGGGTACCGTTGTAACCCGGGGTACCGCGTTGTATAGCGCCATCTCATGCCCATTACTTATAATGTGTATCCGAATTTCAGATACGCCGATTCCGAATTCGGATACGGCAAAGTCGTCGCAATGAACTGGCACCATATAGGTGTTTTTCGAAGTAATTTCTAGCACCACACCGTTTTGTAAACATCATCTACCGTAACTTTTATTTTCAGAAAAAAAAAATAATCACCGAAATCCCAGAAAATTCACCCCAAAATCAACTGTATTTCTTCAAAATTTGATCATGGGGGCTGCCATCTTTATAATCTTCTATGTATACGCGTGCGCGAATGGTCGATAATAAGAGATGAAGTACGAAAGAAAAAGGTTCAGAGCAGAAAATAATGATCAGTTGCATGCATTAATTGTTGCATAATCACAAATAAGAAAACATTTTTGTGCATAATAATACTAAAATGATACTAAAAAATATTTTGACACATTTTTTGGTAAGCCAGGGTACAACGCTGAAAAAAAAATAATAAATTCAACAAAATGGCGGATTTTCATTTGGTACCCCAGGGTACCAAATATTGCATCATATATTTAATGTCTAATCTGAAAGTGATTCTACAGATCTGTTCTAGATAGTCCTTTAAATTTAACGTCACATGAGATAATACAGAATGTTTGTAAAGATGATGGATGACTCTGAGTTTGAATTTCCATACATGTAGCAATCTGAACATATGAAAGGTATACTTTAGGATGTATGCAATGTAGTTAAAGCATTAAGTTTCATCAGAAACATGCTTGTACATTTTGTTACTGTTGTGGAAACAATGCTTTATATCCTGTTGAGGATGGTTTGATTTTGCTACAACACGCAATTCCCATAGACACCTGCCCGAGTATACTCGGGACTCGTCCTCAACGGGTTAACAAGTTCAGTCTGGACTGCTACACAAAAATGTGTTGTAAACTTGTATGCAAATATGCATGCGGTGGATGTACAATTTTGTAATTGTCTTTTTGCAGGCCCAGAATTTATTAAATCTTCCAAGGGGAACCTGTTTGAATGATAAAACTGTTCTTTAAATTTAAATGGACTGTACAGTACTGGTTGAGGTGGGGATTCATGTTTTGAACATTTCTATATGTGAGATAATGGGAAACCTCTTATGAAATATGAAAGAGCATTTACAAGTGTAATTTGAAGAAGGATTCAATGTTTATTTGTTGAAAATTGGTTTTCAAATGGCTGAGGTATCCAAAAACGTAATAATAATGAAAGGCGACAGGCCACACCTTTTATTAGGATTTCTTTGTTTCACCTTGTTTTTGGATATCTCAGCCATTTCAAAACCAATTTTCATCAAATAAACTTTTGATACCCCTAGAATTGCATGCTTTTTGACATCTCATAGAGTGGTTTCTGAATATTCACCTCAACCAGAACTGTACACACCCTTTAAAGCCACAAGAGATTAAAAAAAAAAAAAACAACAACAACAAAACACAGAATTTTTGTTAAAGATGAGGGAGGACTCTTGAGTTTGAATTTTCATAGAAATCTGATATGCAATGTAATCAAGCATAAAGTTTCATCTGAAACATGCTTCACAAGTACATTTTGTTACTGTTGTGGAAACAGTGTTTAAATGCACAAGTGCTGCAAAAGCAATTTCTTTATAAAAGCAAAGACGTTTTAAGAGTGGATGCAAGTGATTAGTAAGCAGAGGGGTGAAGATACACTTGTATGAGGTACATGTACATCATGTATGAGTTTTCTTCAATTTGTCTGTCCTCTGTACAAATGAAATTTGTAAGATTGCGACTGTTGATCTACATTTTAAACAAACACATCGGAAAAAAAGGAACCAGCTGGAATCAAACCTGTCATCTATGCTGCTTTCCAGGCAGCGACACTTCCACCAGGCAATCTCTGGTTACCGGCAATGACACGATGAACTAATAGAACAAATACCCAAGCTCCGAAATTCTGAAATTGTTTAGGTTAAAGGAAGTGTACATGTACAGTACTGGTTGAGGTGGGGATTCATGTTTTGAACATTCCTAAGTGAGATAATGAGAAACCTCTTATGAAATATGAAAGAGCATGTGATTTTATGAAGGATTCAACATTTATTTGATGAAAATTGGTTTTCAAAATGGCTGTGATATCCAAAAGAGTGATAATAATAAAAGGCGACAGGCCACACCTTTTATTAGGATCTCTTTGTTTCACCTTGTTTTTGGATATCTCAGCCATTTCAAAACCAATTTTCATCAAATAAACTTTTGATACCCCTTAGAATTGCATGCTCTTTGACATCTCATAGAGTGGTTTCTGAATATCTCACAAAAAGTTAAAAGCTAAATCCCCACCTCGACCAGAACTGTACACACCCTTTAAGTAGTCCATGGTGGACCAGGGCTCTGTTTTATCAAAAGATAAAATCGATTTTAAATTTCCTTACCACACAAGCTGCCAAAGACTTAGAGGTGAAATAAACTATATAATCAATTTTAACACTTCATAAAAAAGGGCCCAGGCATATTAAATGAAAGCAAGAGATTGTTAAGCAGAGGGGTGAAGATGAGTTATGAGTTTTCTTCAGTTTGTCTTCCCTCTGTGGAAATGAAATTTGTATTTAAAGATCACAACTGCTGATTTACATTTTTAATAAACATGTTGAAAAAAAAAGAAGAACCAGCGTGAATTGAACCTGTCAGCTAAATTGCTTTTTGAGGGTGTTTTCCAAGTTGAGTGTTACGGGCAGAGGTGGCATTATCTATTTTTACCAATGACTGCAGATTGGTTTAGAAATGATGAAATTTGACTGAGAGTAAGAGCAAGGCGTGTCTGGTTGGGCATATACTCTTTTTTTTTTTATCATGAGTCATCTGTGAAGTACCTGGTACTGCTTGTGCACACAAGGAATGACAATCATTGATGCCATGCTGTGCTAGACTCTATAGTCAACACCTTTGTCTCTGGTGACAGTCAGCGGCCAGGCCACAAGTTGCCCCTTAGGAGCACACAATATTTCTGTAGATTATTATTTCGGAGTGTCTGTAGTGTTTGCAGCATCCGGGAGATACAGATCATATTTGTCAGGTGTTTTCCTTCCCTATTTGCACACAGGTGCAATTAAAGTGGAGATGAGAATTGGGCTCTTAAGTTTTTGCAAGATACGAAGGAAACACTTATGAAATAGTACAGAGCATACCATTTTAAGATGAATTTAAAGTTTATTTGATGAAAATCGGGTTTGGAATGACTGAAACATCTAAAAACAAAGTAAAACAAAGTGATCGCAATAAAGTTTGGGTCCCACACTTATTAGAATTGCTCTATTTTGGATATCTCAGCCATTCCAAAACCAATTTTCATCAAATAAACGTTCAATTCATGGAATTACATGCTCTTTCATATTTCATAGATGTTTCTCATTATCTCACCAAAAAATGTTAGAAGCCTGAAATTAGGTCTCAAACAAAACTATACAATCCCTTTTAAGTTGCCTTTAAAATATTAGCTGTCACTGGTCATTTGATTAATACCCCATTGTTGTATTCAAGAATAGTCAGGTTTATCCCATGGACCCTACAGGGTCCATGTTTATCCTATTACATTGTACATTGTACAGAGGCATGGGCGTACATAAGACAATTTTACGTCTTCAACCTCGGATGCAGTGTGGCACAAGCAATACATCATAGTAGCTATGAAAATCATTATTACTGCTATTGAATCTTATCAGGGAGAAAATGAAGCATCAAACTTTGGGAGGTTTTGAACACTAAAATATGTTGTCTCTGTCCATACTGTACATGTTGGTTGATAAATTTTGAGCCGAATATAACAAAAACCGGAATGACCAAATAAAGAAATAATCATCAATAGGAACAGTCTGACAGGCAATAGATCAAGAAGATTAAGATCACAATGTCTTCGTGATCTTTGGTTGTCCGTTACACTGGCAGCCAAACGTCTTGATATTTGGATCGAGAAGTTTGGATAATAATAATAATTGCATTTTTTATATGGCGCTTCATACTGACGTTTCTGAGCGCACTTTTGCTACTCATACAAATACACGTAGACTAGAAAACACAATAGCATTAAAAAAATCAGCGTTAACAGTAGTGCTTTCCTTTGAGGTAGAGCCCGAAAACCATTGATCAATGCTGCAAACCGGTGATGGACTGGTCACATGACAAACTTCCTGAAGTTTCAGTTGCGAGCGTTCAAATGTCCCTAGTTTGAGTGGGAAGTTGTGAGAAGTTTCACGAGAAAGTTTGTGTGAAGTTTGCAGTCACACTGGCAAAACTTTGAAATCTTAAAGATTGCAATGTTAGATTTCTTGATCTTTTGCCATTGTGACCACAGCTAATATAATACAAAATGTATTTTCAGAAATGTGTCCACAAGTACACCATGTATATACCTTCCATTCTTTCAGGTACGTTGTATGTGACTCATGCTATGATTTTAATGATAATCTCTGTGTACAGTATTCATGTGGATTACTGCTCTTACAGTACAGTGTATAATATGTCCATTATACAACTATTGGTACAATGACACTCATCCTGTCTAAGTTTATCATGTGTCCATGATCTGGAGGTTTAACTCTTTTACAGGAAGACTAGTGTGAGTTGAGAGGTTTTTTTTTTTTTCTCTCTCTTTTCTGTATTTGATCTGTTTGAATCAACAAAGCAGTTCAAACAGTTTCAGGGCATCCTGGATTCTTGACTGTGTGCACTTATAAAGCCTCCAATAATGTGGTTATTACAGTATATTTAAGGGATGTAATCAGCATGTGGTTATGGTAATGGTGGTTGCAAACAATATGACTTTGTTATTTATTTTTTTTTTAATGAAATGAACCTTTGCATACATATGTAGATCTGGCAAAACTTCATAATGACAATTTAATTATCATTATAACTGCCTAGGTCTGTGAACATCATCACTATTGAAGTAATGGTTTGTTTTAATATACAGGATTATTATTCTTTTGTGTGTGTGTGTGTGTGTGTGTGTGTGTTGGGGGGGGGGGCAACTGACCACTCAGAATCAACAGACAGCTTTTAATATTTTTACAGAGAGCAGTAGCAACTTCCTCCCTGAAAACCAAGTGTTTAATCTATACAGAAAACAAAATAAAAATTATATGTATTTTTTGTATTGCATAGGATAAAGATATACAGTTTGTGTACAGTTGTATACTGTACAAAACAAGTATTATGCAGGAGGAAGGATGTGCCCAAAGAAAGTAGAAATTATTCAAAGAATTCTAGTAGATGGGGTGTGCAAATCTTTGAACACAAAACTGTACATTTCATGCAAAAAATATCATCTCAATTGTGTACAGAGTATTTGAATAATGTGAAAACACTATTAAATGCTACAATGTATCTTTGGACTTTCAAATGATAATATACTATACTGTATTTGTAAATTTGGGCCAGAATTTACAATGGCAGTGTACATTTGAGACCAGCATTTATGATATTGTAATTCATTGTGTATTAACTGAGGTCCAATATTGAAAGCACATCATGGTAATACATGTAAGTTACAATATGGCACTTTAACGAACACAAGACAACATTCAAAATACTGTACATGTTTGTATGTACACATTTATTGATATGACCCATCTTTATGGATTCTGGGCCTAAAATAATGAATTACATACAGTATTACAGTGTTTGTACATTCAGACTTTATAGTTTGTTGAAATTGCTCCCAAATGTTTGTTTTTAGGGTTGGCGAGTGCTAAAGGTTGGGCTGATGCACTTGGGCAATCCATAAAATTTTGCCACAATCTGTCAATCAATAATTAGTTTTATAGCAATGAATTGTAGACAATGATATGGGGAAAACCATCCCTCAAAATTGCAGTTTGGATTCAGTGCTTATTTTACCCGGTAAGGTTTAATAGATGAAAAATACATATATAACTGATACATTAAACTACATTCCAACTATGAGCCATAGAAAATACATCTGATGCAATGCAATACCAGGGGCAACGTACGATTGTAAATGAATGAATGAAATTTGTAACCAGTGAATCATTCTGCATGCAGAGTCCAGCTATTAAATGAAACCAAAACCCAAAGGGCAATGTGGATTGAATGAAAGCACTTTTATACCTTGAAGGCATTATTTACCATTTGCAGATGAAACAAAAACCCAACTTTAGTGCTTCAAAAGAGTTTTAAATTGTGAGCCAGGGATAGAACAACCAATGTAAATATTTGAATCAGTATACAGTTGAACCTCTCGTATCCGGACAAGTCGGGACCTGGGCTCATCCGGATAAGGGATTTGGCCGGATACGGGAGACTCAATGCTTTATACATGTACATATACATACACATGTACTGATGTAGCCCATTGTAGTACCACATGTAGTAATGTGTATACTGCAACCTTTTCATTGTTACACTCAGTAACAGACCCCAAAATAGAGGTGTATGTTAATGTTGGAAGTAATATGTAATTCATGTGTGTTTGTGTAGGAGTTCTCAAGGAGTTGGGAATCCCCCTTTCCTCCCGTAATTATTAAAAAAAAAAAAAAAAAAAAATCATGGCGAGATTGCGTCCGTATAATAGAGAGATCTGGATAAAGGGAGGCCGAATAAGAGAGGTTCAACTGTAATTAATGTTAAGTATATACAATTTTTGTACTGTAGTTAAATATACAAAATATGAATAAAAGTTATAATAAAAAGTTTCTAGACTACAGTATGTAAACTGTCTACAGTTACGGTTTATTGGAAAAAGTAGTGATATCTCCTTATATTTTACTTTAAGCTTTATTGCAAGATTTGTACATGGTAGGGTGTTTTGTGATACATGTGAGCTACACATATGCATCAAATGTGATATCTCGAACTTTTTTAAAATCACTGCTCCCAATGGTAAACAGTACCTTTAATGAAAGAGCACTGTGTACTTCTTTCAGAAAGCAGGAGGAATGATATTACCCTTAACATATCTGAGTACAAGTCGATGGAATGTGCACTTTTCATGAAAAATGATTTTTTTTTTTTTTTTTTTTTTTTTTTTTTAGAATTCTTCTTTTATTTTCTTTATAGTGTTGTCCACACATGATGTCAAAACTCTAGTAGTCTTCTGGTTACAGTTCGTTATTCCGAAGGTTCGTTATTCCGAAGGTTCTTTAGTCCAAAGGTTCGTTATTTTAAAGATTCATTATTCCGAAGGTTCATTATTCCGAAAATGTGATAAAGTTTGTTATTCCGATGGTTTATTAATCTGAAAATGATATAAGGTTTGTTATTCCAAAGGTTTGTTAATCCGAAAATGAAACAAAGCTCATTATTCCGAAGGTTTGTTACAGACCCTATTTCATTGTCGGATCAACGAACCTTCGGAATAACGAACCTTATTTCATTTTCGGATAAACGAGCCTTCGGAATAGCGAACCCTATTTCATTTTTGGATTAACAAACCCTTTTTCATTTTTGGATTAACGAACCTCTAGGTATAGGGAATTTGTGTGTTTCGGATTAACGAAACTTTGGAATAACGAACCTTCGGACAAACGAACCTTCGGAATAATGAACAGCACCCAGTCTCCTAATATCCAGTCATTATATCACCAAAACTTAAAAAATTAATAACTTTTGCATGGATGGTCCGATTTTCCTCAAACTTTCACTGATGTGTTCTACTAATATGTTGCTGCTTTCACTCAATCCACACTGCTCTTTGGGTTTTTGGTTTCCTTTAAAGCAAGATCACTGTGAAATGCTCTCTCTGTTTTCATGGTACCATGTCAGTTACAATCAACCCGTTCTATTTAAGAAATAGACTTTCTACATTAGTCTAAAAAATTAGACTAATTTTGCTAAAAATAGGTGCTCAAAAAATGGGAAAATCAGTCTACAAATGATCGAAATTTTAAATCTTAATCTGAAATTGTGGTGCAAGGTTCGGCATAAACAAAATGGAATTAACAAATCTATCCTTCATTTCTTTCAGAATTGCATCAGTCATAGCTGAATATGTCAATGTTGGTCTTCTGCCAAACTGCTGAGCTGTCAAGGTTCGGCTTTTGACGAACCTGCCAAGCTAGCAAGGTTCGGCTCTAGACGAACCTGCCGAGCTGCAAAGGTTCGGCTTTTGACGAACCTGCCGAGCTGCCCAGGTTCGGCTTTTGACAAACCTGCTGAGCTGGCAAGGTTCGGCTTTTGACGAACCTGCCGAGCTGCCCAGGTTCGGCTTTTGACGAACCTGCCGAGCTGCCCAGGTTCGGCTTGTGACGGAGCTGCCCAGGTTCGGCTTTTGACGAACCTGCCGAGCTGCCCAGGTTCGGCTTTTGACGAACCTGCCGAGCTGCCCAGGTTCGGCTTGTGACGGAGCTGCCCAGGTTCGGCTTTTGACGAACCTGCCGAGCTGCCCAGGTTCGGCTTTTGACGAACCTGCCGAGCTGCCCAGGCTCGGCTTTTGAAGAACCTGCCGAGCTGCCCAGGTTCGGCTTTTGACGAACCTGCCGAGCTGCCCAGGTTCGGCTTTTGACGAACCTGCCAAGCTGCCCAGGTTCGGCTTTTGACGAACCTGCCGAGCTGCCCAGGTTCGGCTTTTGACGAACCCGCCAGTGGCTGTACAGGTTTGGCTTTTGACGAACCTGCGGAGTTGCACAGCTTTTGACGAACCTTCCGAGCTGTCAGGGTTCAGCTTTCGACGAACCTGCCGAGCTGCTAAGGCTCGGCTTTTGACGAACCTGCCAAGCTGCCAAGGTTCGGCTTTTGACAAACCTGCCGAGCTGCCCAGGTTCGGCTTTTGACAAACCTGCCGAGCTGGCAAGGTTCGGCTTGTGACGAACCTGCCGAGCTGGCAAGGTTCGACTTTTGACGAACCTGCCGAGCTGCCCAGGTTCGGCTTTTGAAGAACCTGCCGAGCTGCCCAGGTTCGGCTTTTGACGAACCTGCCGAGCTGCCCAGGTTCGGCTTTTGACGAACCTGCCAAGCTGCCCAGGTTCGGCTTTTGACGAACCTGCCGAGCTGCCCAGGTTCGGCTTTTGACGAACCCGCCAGTGGCTGTACAGGTTTGGCTTTTGACGAACCTGCGGAGTTGCACAGCTTTTGACGAACCTTCCGAGCTGTCAGGGTTCAGCTTTCGACGAACCTGCCCAGCTGCTAAGGCTCGGCTTTTGACGAACCTGCCAAGCTGCCAAGGTTCGGCTTTTGACGAACCTGCCGAGCTGCCCAGGTTCGGCTTTTGACAAACCTGCCGAGCTGGCAAGGTTCGGCTTTTGACGAACCTGCCGAGCTGCCCAGGTTCGACTTTTGACGAACCTGCCGAGCTGCCCAGGTTCGGCTTTTGACGAACCTGCCGAGCTGCCCAGGTTCAGCTATTGACGAACCTGCCGGGCTGCCAAGGTTCGGCTTTTGACGAACCTGCTAGCTCCCAAGGTTCGGCTTTTGACGAACCTGCTAGCTCCCAAGGTTCGGCTTTTGACAAACCTGCCAAGCTGGCAAGGTTCGGCTTTTGACAAACCTGCTGAGCTGCCAAGGTTCAGCTTTTGACGAACCTGCCGAGCTGCCCCGGGTTCAGCTTTTGATGAATGTGCTGAGCTGCTCAGGTTCGGCTTTTGACAAACCTGCCTAATTGCACAGGTTTGGATTTTGCTGAACCTTCCCAGCTTTGTGTGAGAAGTGTCGTCAGCAAAGAAAATGAAACAAAAATTATTGCGAAGAATTGTAATGTGGTTTGCATAAAAAGTAGTAATAGGTGTTCAGACATTTCAACGTGGGATATGCTACACTTTTAATTGTTTGAAAGGAAACCTATACCAATATAGAAAAATATTATGAAATTGCATGTAATTGAATAGTTTTCAAATCAGAGAAGAGCCATGCCTGTGATACATATACTATACTCACTTCATTTATGAATCAAATTTGTATGATCAATTGTATTAAAAGACTACTTAATTCAGCAAGGAATAGGCGAACTACATGCTCTATATTTTGATGTCTTTCAGAAATGGTCTTGATTAATTGCTTGAAAAAAAAAATGTTATTGATGGAGATATAAGGGCTCATAATATTGTCTTTCACACACAGACACAGTCTACATGGCTGTATTAAGCATGCAGTGTAACTGAAGCTTCTAATATGTAGAGCAACATACACTAAATAGATAGACTTTGCAAATTTACTGTGTCAAGTGATAGGCACACTTCAATTGATTTCCAGTACAAAAAGAGTACTGAAAAAAAAAAATGAATACATGATTGTTAAGAAAAGAAGAGCCTTGAACTGTATTTTTTTCGTTTTGAGTTTGTTTAAAGTGGCCTCAGAAAGTGATGAAATTATTCTTTGTGGATAACATTACTCAACACTGAAATAGAAAAAGGTACTCAAAAGTTTTTAAACAAGTTAGGATAATTAACTCTTGCTTCCAGGTCGATATGCAGGGTCAAAAATTAACTGTGGCTCAGTAGCCTGGTTTTAGGTTGATTAATTGTGGACCATCAATTTAAAAGAAAAAAGTTATCTGTTGTACCCAAAGCAGGCAACTATCATAGAAAATAGATGTTTTGTTGCTCTTATTTTGGGCCAGTACTCATTTCCTTTTTTGGCCACCAAAATCTCAGGCTAAACCATCTTAGACACCTGTTACACACAAACACACACACAAACAAAAACACAAACAACAACAAAAAACACACAAACACACACAAAACATTGCAATATTAATTTTGGGCTGCCCCCCCCCCCCAAAAAAAAAACAAAAAACAAACAAACAAACAAACAAACAAAACAAAACAAAGCAAAACAAAACAAAACAAATATTATTGAGTACATCTGGTTCAAATGTATTTAGAGCACCATTTCAACCCCCCCCCCCCCAAAAAAAAAAAGGGGGGGGGGGCAGAAAAAATATACAAAAGGATACTTCTTTCCCTGGTGCAACTCGGCAGGCCAGTAAAATGTATTTATACACTTATAAAAATATGGGGCTGAGTGCAGTAATTTAGGCAAGCCTTGAGCCGACAAGATTCTACTTACAGAGTATCTAGGTACCTAAACATATTGTGTGACAAACAGTTTATTTACAAGCCAAAGACATTTGAATCCCACACTGTTAACTTAAGTCTTTTAGCACTTTTTGTACATACTTTATGTATAGCTTCCATGATCATTTGACACAAATCATGCCCACATCAAATAGAGCCATTTCTACTTCTTGAGGAACAGTGGTACTGCTGCTGCTAGTTGTACAGGCAAGCGCATTCATCTCATCCAGTGCACACAGAAGTACATTACTAAAATATATGCCTATTTGTGTTGAATTTCGTGGAGATGAATGCCATTCTGAATCCTGCAGGGTGCTGTCGAAGTCTTAATGCTGTTGTTGCTTCTGTCTGGTGACATGACCCTATAAGGAAGAATATAAACAAAAATATGTGATTTAAAAACTTAAGCACAAACTCTTGGGACAGTATAACACACAGATAGCAAGGTGTTTCCTGTTTAGCTGCAGCACAGAGGTGTTTGTTTTCTTAAGCTTTGTTTGACTTTTCAAATCTCCTGTTTAGTGAACACACATGCACTTCTTAGCCTGCCTACATTATCCACACCTCTTTAGAGGGCCAAGTTTATGCAGAATTAGGACTAAATGCCTCTTGACTATTATATGGGGAGTGGATCTGCAGCTGTGATTGCATAGGAAGCACACCAGTAGTGTGAACGGTCTGACCTCACACTGGATTGTAAAAGGCTCATTATTATGGTCATGTAGTATAGCACTTATTTCATCTGATTGTATTGTCGATAGGGTACTTGAGCTAGCGATGATAGTATAAAATGCCAAGTATATTTTCAAATAATTGGATGAACCATTCCTATCATCCCTGGCATGTACATTCAGACAAATTTCCATAATAAATCTGTACTCTCATTTTCGAGGATCTAAAGATAGATTTTCACATACTTCAACACCTTTATCTTTCTCTTCCTCTCTTGAGTTATCTTCTTTGTTGCTCATATGAGGCCTCTTCAAATTTTACCTTCTTTCTGGAATCTTCACCAATGTACGTTGTACTCGGTCATGTATCCTTTTCTATCTCTAAACTGCAGTGTGATTACTACATGCTGATCACGGCCTATCTGTAAACGTTACCCTTCAAAGTTCATTCAAAGACCAGTCAAGTCTTCTACTACATTTTTTTCTTTAAATGTTGTGTAACTTTTAATGTACCTACAACTGTATTTATCTTTTTACTTTATACTGTATAACATTGAATTGGGATATTTCATTTTCACACACCAGTCCATTGCTCTTTCTTATTGCCTTATTGAATTTAACATTGTTACGTTTTTGAAGAAATGATACACATATTTTGCAGTAGGCATATCAATAGTGTCATTGTCTGCCTAAATTTTGCTTGACAACAATTTTGGTTCCTTTGATCTCAGCAGAATAGAATTGCATCACACTTTTTGAATGGGAGGCAGGAAGTGCACATACATAAAGGTTTACATATGACAAAGGGATGTCAAATGAGCTGACTGATTGTTATTCCTTCCAAAATTAAACAGTATTGTAATATTTTGAAATTGCTTTGTGTTTTTAATGCCAGATATCATAACCATGACAGTAATTGGTTATCTGTTGTTCAAAGGAATCTATACATTGTGATGTAGGCAATCAGTCATCATATGGAGACAGGGATTAAATGCATTTCCTTTCAACACAGAATTATTCTTTAAAAATAGTTGAAAGTACTTGCTGAATGTGATTACTACTAAAAACTTCAAAGAATGGAACTGTCCAAGTCCAAGACGTCTTAAAACCAGTATGCATCATGCGGAATAGCAGAAATTACTTTACTTATGCCTACTTTTTGCTTTGATGCAAATGAAAAACTTACCTTTAACACCTGGGAAAGTACTTTCAGCAGGATATTGATGGTAAGATTTGAATCATAGCTGTGTTGACCAATATCTAAAAGTCAGATTCTTTTGTTGTTCATGAAGGATAACACCAGTCACATGTGTTTTGAGGAGTTCTGTATCATTGATACCCTGTAAAAAAAAGAAAAGAAGAAGACACATAGAAGGCAAAATATTCATTTCTTTTTTCATGCAAGAAACATATTTTCTCAATTTGTGAACTAATTCTTGATATAACATGTATATGTCAGCAAATTTGGTTAACAAATTATTACAATAAAGTTGTTTGACACTTATAGTAAGCATGCATGTCATGAATATCAAGAAATGAATTTGGTTTCAAAAGTTTGTATGAATCAAAAGTTTGTATTAAGCAAAAGTCTAGAGTTTGTTGCCAAGGCTGGTGACAGACTTTCTCAAAATGCTTCTTGTAGCTGCATGTATTTTACACCTTCATGTGACTGCTGAGTACTGTTTTTTAGGGCATTAAATCCTTATCATCATATATCTGTTGGGTGATCAGCTTGCAGATTTTATTTACATAAGCGTTGTCGGCCCACTGTTATCAGCATAAATGGGTGTCTTTCCATCCTAAATGTGTGTCATGCAGTCACAATCTAGCTGTAGGAACTTTCAAAACTTGTTTTAAGTCTGGATGAAATATTTCACATGAAGTACCTTTATCAATAACATTGTTATAAAGAACAATGACTTGTCCAGCTCTAGCTAGCCGATAGTCAAGTTCAGTGTCCTGTTATCAACAACTGACTATAAAAGCAGTCCAATACACACTGAGAAGTATAAAAGCCCCAACCTGTTAAAGGACAAGTTCAGATCACCTTCATAGACATGTGGGTTGAGTGAATGCAGCAATATTACTTGTAGAAGTTGAACAATTCAATGAGAGTTTGAGGAAAATCTAACAGTCCGTTCAAAAGTTATCAATTTTTGAAGTTACTGCTTAGTCATAGCTGGATGAAAAGACTAATTTAGCTTGTGATGTCAAATGTGTACGATATAAAGAAAGTATAAAGAAAATTCAACATATTTCTACTTTTCTCGCATAACAAAAGAACACTTCACTTTTCTCTTTCAGAAGGCAGGGGGAATAATATTACCCTTATATCGGTGACAAGTCAAAGAAATGTGCACTTTATTCAAAAAGTAAAGTTTTGTGAAATTCTCTTTCATTTTGCTTATACATGTAATATCATTCTACACATATGACATTATACACTATGTAGAGTAGTCTTCTCATCCAGCAGTGATTGCACAGATACTTTAAAAATTCATTATTTTTGAACGGAAGGATCGAGTGTTGGATTTTCCCAAAACTTTCACTTAATGTGTTCTACTAACCAATTTGTTGCAATCACTCAATCCACATGTAATGAAGGTGGACTTGTCTTTTAAAGGACAAGTTCACCTTCATTAACATAAGGATTAAGAGAATGCAGCAATAGTAGTAGAACACATCAGTGAAAGTTTGAGGAAACTTGGACAATCGATGCTAAAGTTATGAATTTTTAAAACTTTTGTGTTGGAACTGCTGGATGGAGAGACTACTAAGGCTCGTGATGTCATATGAGTACAACAGTATTAAGAAAATGTAAAGAAAATTCAACATATTTTCACTTTTTTCGCATAATAAAAGAGCACTTGACTTGCCTCTTTCTAAAGGAAATGGGAGTAATATTACCCATAACATATGTCAGTGACTAGTCAAGGTAATGTGTACTTTTTTCAAAAGATGAAATTTTGTGAAATTCTCTTTATATTTTCCTTATATTGTTGTACGCAAGTGACATCATACATTGCAGTAGTCTTCTCATCCAGCGGTGACTGCACAAAAACTTCAAAAATTCATAACTTTTGAATGGATTGTCCGATTTTCCTCAAACTTTCAATGATGTGTTCTACTAATACCGCTACATTCTCTCAATCCTTATGTTAATGAAGGTGAACTTGTCCTTTAAGATCAAAGACACATGTTTCAATTTGCAAGCTGCAAGCTGCCTATCTGGTGTGATACCAACTCCTCTGGCCACTAGCTTCCCAGATAATGGAGTGGTTGGAGTCTCCTGCTGCATCTTGTTTATGTACACAGTGATCAGGGAGGTGGAAAATGCTCTCATGGACAATTGCCCTTCACTGGTGGTCAATGGAATGTGGCACAGGGAGGCAAGCAAACAAACAACAACCACCACAGGGCTGTGAACTCACTGGCTCCCTGACCACAATCATACTTTCATGATATCCCCACTATGGTCTGCCAATACACTGTATATCAACTGCATGCAAAGATGCCAGTATTTCTCAACTGCATGGCTCTGAGTGAGTTCTCCTATCAAGGTGGAACTGCAGTAGGAGGGGTGAGGAAGGGCCGTTAGGCAGGAGTTTGCTCCCCCACGATACAGCTAGGTTAGGGAGTTTTTTACTTTGGGATTACAAATTGACAAATTGTGCTGTTAAATGTAAAGGAGCTGGCTGATATGGTGTTTTAATTCTAAATCTCTGTTTATGGTACTCCTTTATGCTGTTTAGCGCACTTTCTGCCTCACAAAGTAAAATGGACCCCTTCCAGATAGTCTTCTCTATAACTCCTTGGAAAATTAGACTGTAGATGATGGCTCTTTCTGAATACCTTTTGTTCTGTTTATCAAAGGAGTTACAATTACACACTCTTTAGGTTAAGCACAGGAAGACTGTATAAATCGTAGAAACAACACAGCAATGATTCACACTTACCTTAAATAGCTTTATCTCCCACAAATTTAGGTAGATTGGTTTTGGACTGATCCATGCCGTCTACGATTAGACTCAGGATTTTTTTTCTGGTTCCTCTTTGCATCATCACTGTTCCTATAGTAGAGCTTTCTTTCCATCCTACAAATGGCAGGGCACAAATTTACCATAGCTTTTATTTTTTTACCTTTTTAATGAGGCAACAGATCACTTACATATCATTATGCCTTTGATTAAAAAAAAACTCACTTCCCTCCAATAATGTCCTTGCACTACTGTATGACCCACTGGTTTATTTGGAAAGCACTCGGTCCCCACTGACCTGTTCTACCCACTTCTCATGTGTCCCTTTGTTTCAGGCTACTGGCTAAACACTGACCAGCACATTCCATTGTGTTGACAACCACTACAGCAGAGCAGAGAGTTCATTGATAAAATCTCATGACCATCCATTGCAATTGTTAATATTGAAAATCAGACATAGTCAAAGTACAAATTGTAATGAATGACATAAAGCAAATGAATATGAGCCCCCATGAAACAGAGCTTGTGACCATGGTGCTGTAAGGATATTGTACTTGTAGGAAGGTAGTGGGGAAAAATACACAATTGTTAATGCATAGATGTAATTTAATTAACTTAATCAGAATTGCTCTGTTATGGATATCTCAGCCATTTCAAAACCAATTTTCATCAAATAAATGTTGAATTCCTCATGGAATTACATGCTCTTTCATATTTCATAAGAGGTTTCTCATTATCTCACCAAAACATGTTAGAACCCTGAAATTAAGTCTCAACCAAAACTATACGATCCCTTTAATATGCATGTGAATTGAGAGAATGTAGCAATATTATTATTATTATCATTATTATTTCGTTTTATTTATACAGGGTGGCCCTGTCAGTTATCAAGTACTGTTTTCCAGGGGGCCCTGTAATATCATAAGTACAATACATCAATGAACGTTTGAGGAAAGTCCGACTATCTGTTCAAAAGTTATGAATTTGTGAAGTTTCAATGCTGCCATGGCAGGATAAGAAGACTAAAACATCTTGTGATGTCACGTATGTGTACAACAAAATAAAGAAAATATAAAGAAAAATCAACATACAATTGTATTTTTCACTTTCTAGCATTATGTATATGACAAGAACAATTGACTTGTCTCATTCAGAAGGCAGGGGAATAATATTACTCTAAACATACATCAGTACCAGTCAAGTATTGTGTACTTTCTTCTCAAAATGAAATTTTGTGGAATTCTCTTAATAGAAATGTTTTTTTTTTTCTTTACATATCGTTCTATACATGTGACATCACAGACTGTAGAAATTTTTCATCAGGCAGTGACTGTACAGAAATTTTTAAAAATTGATAACAAATTGAACAGATTAGGCCCATTTACACTTGCTTGGAAAAATCACGATTTTTCTAAAATCGCGACATTTGGGTGTAAGTTGCTAAGCAACTACACCCAAACGCCCTCGAAACATCGCCAGAAAAATCGCCAGCCGGAGTGCGATTTTTTGAAACATCGCGAAGTTTGAGGCGAAGTTAGCGAGTGTAAACCCAAGCTGCAGAAATATCGCGATTTTTCATCACGTGACTTTCGGTATCGGATTGCACCGGGAGTTTACGCGCGCTCTCGATCCCTCTTTGGAACGTGTAGAGAGTACGTCGGTCACTGGCCAGAGTACTAGTACACACGGTATAGACAGCTGTGTACAGGTCTAAACGGCCGATCCTCGATCGGCTCGTGGTCTCTCACCTCCCTCTCCCTGCTGAAACTAGTACGTGAAAACTACTACTACATTGTAGTAACAAAACTTAAGTTCTCCAACCACGTATCATCACCCCATGACGACTTAACAAAATAATGTTCTCCCAGAAAATGCGTTGATTCAGATTGTGGGAGTGCCCGTACTGCTCTCGATATACGTTGTTTGTGGAATACAGGAGTACGTAACAAGTGTGAGTTCTTGCTGTCGCCTGATAAAATACCAGTCCTAACTTCCAAGTCCTACTTCTCACTTTCGTCATATCGGCAAAATTTCATGATCCTCCTGAATGCTGCTGTAGATTAAGTTTTACACACCTTCTACGTACGTGATCTAATATAGCAAGCTATATAGTTTTACCGTAAGTAAACAGTCTCGAGAAGCACAAATTTATGTGTGCACTCTACTGATAAAAAGCCCTGGCTCAACATTCCAACCATCTAGCTGTGATCAAAATACGTGAATATAAATACTGCACTGCATGCAGTGAAAACGAACAGAATAGCGCGCGCTTCCACTCAGCTACCGTGTTGAGAAGAGGTAAATTACGCATGCGCACTACCGACCAAAAAATCGCGATGTTTCGTGGAAGCTCAAAATTCGCATGCTTTTGCGCAAGTGTAAACGGTGGACCAAAATATCGCGATTTTAAAAATCGCGATGTTAGTAAGTGTAAATGCGGCTAGTTTATGATTTTCCTCAAACTGTCAATGAGCTCTGCTGATAGTGCTCTATTTTCTTACATACTCCACTTGTCACATGAAGATGACCTTGTTCTTTTATCTGATTCAGACGTTTTACTCTAAACAAAACACTGTTTTTCAGATTTTGAATGCATTGATATTTTTGCGGTACTAACATTATTTTTCTGCATTTTGGATTATTTGAATTTGTCCCATAAATAAGCTTTCACATCCCTTTTGGCACACATTATACAGACTGCGCTATAAAAAGGGAAACCCAAACTGCAAGTTAATTCTCTGTGGAAAGGAAACAATTCATGAAATATGATGTTGCACATCAATATAAATTTCATATTATATTTGGGAAATAACATGGCACGGTATAAAAAGATGTAAACACCATGATGATGGAAGATGATGGACATAGACCTTGAGAGATTGTGATTATGTGACAGTTTTATCATCAAGCAGTAGACCGAGTTACCATTTACTGGTACACAGATGAAATGTATAATAGTTAAATATAAAAATGAAATAATTCACTTACATTTGGCTTTCATTGTGCATCACCATTGCATTCTCAAGCTCTTTCCTTTTTGGTCTGGTTCATTTCCTTGTCTAGTGTCTTCTCCAGGACAATACATTTCTGGCATTTTGAAGAAATCTCCAGTCTGCATGAAATGAAAACTGATGAAGTTAGAATATCAATTACACCAAACTCTGAATCTGAATTTTTTTTATGCATGATTATAAAATGTTTTTTTATCAAATCACCACTCCCATCAAGTACTGAGGTGCACAAAATTACATGCATTAGAATACAGGGATATTAAAAAGCAAGTGTGCATAGTTTAACCAGAACACACTCACATTCAAATCCCACCAGTTATTGAATGACAGCTATACATGTAGATGTTTCCAAATGTACCCCTTGATTAAGAAATTGAAAACTATATGTTTGAAAGACAAAATAAACTGACTTCAAAGGTCTACAAAAACTTTCTGAAGCACTCTCCATTTATTTTATTATATTTTCAAGTGTCACTTAAATCATACAACCGAAATGCCACACAACAGTCACAATTGCCTGGATGCCTGAATCATCAATTGTGATGTCATGAATTCATATAGCATCATATCTGAAATTAAGAAAGAATCCAATTGAACATTTCATTTTCAACGATTTTATAGAGCTGCGATGAGCTAATACGAGGTAATGAGATATATCTGCACTTTTAATTGTGACACTAAGAATATGAATAGGTTTTCTATGTATCATGTATTCCCAAATATATCATTAGCACTTGTTGAAAAATAAACATGTTGAGCCTTCTCTGTTTGTGCAAAATCTCCCCATGATTAGTAAGTGTGTTGGGATAAAACTTACCTTTTTCACTCTCACTTGCCAGAAGAACTTTGACCACAATTTGTAGAATTCTGCTTGGCCAATAGTAGGATCCAGTATTTCTGCCTTGTCACGAAGATATACTGTTATGTCTCTCTTGGTGCATCCATGAGGCAAGCGAATTTCATCTTTATGTGGCATGCGATCTCCTCCAAAGCTCAGGTGAGATAACTCCATCATGTCAGAAGCTCCATAAGTATTTGTTTTTGTTGATAATTTTGAGGACAAATGTTAGCACCATCTCCATCATCATCAATACTGTGCTGAGATATCAAGTTCATTGATATTTTCATCATTTGTAAGAAAATTAGAATCATAGTTGTCCAGAGGAACATCTGCAGCTGACGAATGTGCTATCTAACCAGAGTACACAGCTGGTATGGATGGAGCATCAGTTCACTTTCTCAATGAAGGCTAAGAGGAATGCCAATGAGCTTTGAGTTTCAACCAAAGACTGCCCAAACATTGTTTGCTTACTGTGGTTTGGCAGACCACAAAGCACTTCTGTGAGAAACAAACCATAGGGCTTGGCACTTCCCGAAACCAGCAGAGCATTAGGGCTACATTGTATCTCTTCCCCCTCCCTGGCTATATCAACAATCTGATCTTGGAGGGGCACAAGAGAGTTTTCATTGTCTCTGATAAGGAGATAATTTATTAGGATTGCCTGCTCAGTGTAGCTTATTGTCAAGGGCCTGTTTTATAAAGGTATAAGGATATAACCTCATTGCATGGACTAGCCAGCCAAAGCCTTATACGAATTGCCCACCCTGACTCATATTATCTTGCACAAGGAGAAAAGGAGGTTAGTGCAGTGCACATGTTCCTATACCACATGTTGAGGATACCATACATCAAGAATCATCAGTCATCTTCTCCATCAAACAGGTATAATGCATCTTAACTCTCTATGATTCAATAGCATACTACTTGATGATCTTGTATTACTTTTACGTGGGCTGTGTTTATGCTCAATTTGCTATGTAGAATCAGTGTTTTGAAATACTGATTCAAAATGCCATTCACAGGATTGAGTACCGATGTGCTCAGTCTTTTTGAGCTCGAGAAAGAGACGATACTGCAAATATGCTATGTTTATTGTTGAAATACTTTGAACTGTGCTCTACTGAACTATTCAGCTTGCATACCGTACGTGTTTTTCATATGTTTCATATGTTATAGTGCTGGAGTATAACATTCCTGAAGCTGAATATCAATAATGAAAACATTGTTTAGTCAAATGAGCAACTAATGTTCCTCAAATTATTATCTTACACTTTGGTGAATATTCTCCTCTTTCTACAGAATATTTTGTGACTCTGGCAATTGAAAATGTCACAATTAAGCTTGAATAAAAATTGTTTCATTTTCATGTTTGAATATCAAGTTTTCACTGCAGTTTGGTCCCCAAATTGGTATGCGTGTACCATGTAGCTTCTTGTGGTTATCAGCGTACTGGATAATCAAAACAACACAGGAATGAACCTTTCAATGTGGCATGATAGAAGTGCATGTTTTTGCATTTCAACAATGAAAAAGCATTTTGCTGAAAACTGATTAAACTGAACTGCATTTAAGATGTATTTCTGGCTATTATTCACTGCAACTAACTGTTTCTAATCCCTATTTTTGTGATCTTCGCAAAGGGACATGGCAACAAGTGAAAATTTGGAGCCTGACAGGATCATTAAGGGGTTATATACAGCTTAGAAGATTTGGCCAAAGATAAAAATAGACATCATGACAGGTTCATCAAAGAAGAACAATGCAGCCTGGCAGGTTTGTTCCCGGCTGAACCTGAGCAGCTCAGCACATTCAGCAAAAGCCGAACCCCGGGGCAGCTCGGCAGGTTCGTCAAAAGCCAAACCTTGGCAGCTCGGCAGGTTTGTCAAAAGCCGAACCTTGCCGGCTTGGCAAGTTCGTCAAAAGCCGAACCTTGGCAGCTCAGCAGGTTCGTCAAAAGCCGAACCTTGGCAGCTCGGCAGGTTCGTCAAAGGCCGAACCTTGCCAGCTGGGCAGGTTCGTCAAAAGCCGAACCTGGGCAGCGGGCAGGTTCGTCAAAAGCCGAACCTTGCCAACTCTGCATGTTTGTCAAAAGCCGAACCTTGCCACCTGGGCAAGTTCGTCAAAAGCCGAACCTTGCCAACTCGGCAGGTTCGTCAAAAGCCGAACATTACCAGCTCGGCAGGTTCGTCAAAAGCCGAACCTTGCCAGCTCGGCAGGTTTGTCAAAAGCCGAACCTTGCCACCTGGGCAGGTTCGTCAAAAGCCGAACCTGGGCAGCTCGGCAGGTTCGTCAAAAGCCGAACCTGGGCAGCTCGGCAGGTTCGTCAAAAGCCGAACCTTGCCAGCTCAGCAGATTCGTCAAAGGCCGAACCTTGCCAGCTGGGCAGGTTCGTCAAAAGCCGAACCTGGGCAGCGGGCAGGTTCGTCAAAGGCCGAACCTTGCCAACTCGGCAGGTTTGTCAAAAGCCGAACCTTGCCACCTGGGCAGGTTTGTCAAAAGCCAAACCTGGTCAGCTCGGCAGGTTCGTCAAAAGCCAAACCTGGGCAGCTCGGCAGGTTCGTCAAAAGCCGACCCTTGCCAGCTCGGCAGGTTCGTCAAAAGCCGAACCTGGGCAGCTCGGCAGGTTCGTCAAAAGCCAAACCTTGGCAGCTCCGAAGGTTCGTCAAAAGCCGAACCTGGGCAGCTCAACAGGTTCGTCAAAAGCCGAACCTGGGCAGCTCGACAGGTTCGTCAAAAGCCGAACCTGGGCAGCTCGGCAGGTTCGTCAAAAGCCGAACCTGGGCAGCTCGGCAGGTTCGTCAAAAGCCGAACCTGGGCAGCTCGGCAGGTTCGTCAAAAGCCGAACCTTGCCAGCTCAGCAGATTCGTCAAAGGCCGAACCTTGCCAGCTGGGCAGGTTCGTCAAAAGCTGAACCTGGGCAGCTCGGCAGGTTTGTCAAAAGCCAAACCTGGGCAGCTCGGCAGGTTCGTCAAAAGCCGACCCTTGCCAGCTCGGCAGGTTCGTCAAAAGCCGAACCTGGGCAGCTCGGCAGGTTCGTCAAAAGCCAAACCTTGGCAGCTCCGAAGGTTCGTCAAAAGCCGAACCTGGGCAGCTCGACAGGTTCGTCAAAAGCCGAACCTGGGCAGCTTGGCAGGTTCGTCTAGAGCCGAACCTTGCCAGCTTGGCAGGTTCGTCAAAAGCCGAACCTTGACAGCTCAGCAGGTTTGGCAAAAGACCAACATTGACATATCTAGCTATGACTGATGCAATTCTGAAAGAAATGAAGGATAGATTTGTCAATTCCATTTTGTTTATGCCGAACCTTGCACCACAATTTCAGATTAAGATTTAAAATTTTGATCATTTGTAGACTGATTTTCCTATTTTTTGAGCACCTATTTTTAGCAAAATCAGTCAAATTTTTTAGACTAATGTAGAAAGTCTATTTCTTAAATAGAACGGGTTAATCTGTTCAGTAGGCTCTTTCAAAAGCCATTTAAGTTTAACTGCATGAGATTATCAAAGCACACAAAGGGTTAAGTTGATTGACAATTACATGAAAACTGGCTGAAAAGACAAAACAAAACAAAACAAATAAGGAAGCCACACTTTGAGCATGATTCATTGAAGCTTTGCCACCCTTGTAAAAAAATACCATGGTTTGACTATGAGGCATAACCATGGTTTTACATTGGATTCATCCATGGTTTAACCATAGTGCAATATGGTTTGATTATGGTCAAACCATGGTGCACTAATGTTTAACCATAGTTTAACAATAGTTAAACAATAGTGCACTATGGTTAAACCATGGTATCTATGGTTAAACCATAGGTTTAGCATGGGTTAACCATGGTAACCATGGTTTAAAGGTGGTAAATTGGAACGCACTTACCATGACATTACTGTGGTATTACCATGGTCACTACTGTGGTTCTACAGTACCAAAACCATGGTTAAGAAAAAGGAAAACCATGGTTAAGTAAGTGTGAAACCATGGTTAGGAAATGGTGAAACTATGGTTAGGAAAAGATGAAACCATGGCAAACTTATGGTTTAACCATAGTGCAATATGGTTTAATTATGGTCAAACCATGGTGCACTGGTGTTTAACCATAGTTTAACAATAGTTAAACAATAGTGCACTATGGTTAAACCATGGTATCTACGGTTAAACCATAGGTTTAGCATGGGTTAACCATGGTAACCATGGTATAAAGGTGGTAAATTGGAACGCACTTACCATGACATTACTGTGGTATTACCATGGTCACTACTGTGTTTCTACCAAGCCAAAACCATGGTTAAGAAAAAGTGAAACCATGGTAAAAGAAGTGTAAAACCATGGTTAGGAAATGGTGAAACTACGGTTAGGAAATGGTGAAACTACGGTTAGGAAAAGATGAAACCATGATAAACTCATGGTCTAACCATAGGGCAATATGGTTTAATTATGGTCAAACCATGGTGCACTAGTGTTAAACCATAGTTTAACCATAGTTAAACAATGGTGCACTATTGTCAAACCATGGTAACCACGGTTAAACCATAGGTTTAGCATGGGTTAACCATGGTAACCATGGTTTAAAGGTGGTAAATTGGAACGCACTTACCATGACATTACTGTGGTTTTACCATGGTCACTAACTTGTGTTTCTACCGTGCCCAAACCATGGTTACGAAGAAGTGAAACCATGGTTAAGGAAGTATAAAACCATGGTTAGGTAAAGGTGAAAGTTTGGTTAGGAAAAGATGAAAACATGGTTTTACAGCTGCCAAACCACAGAATTACAACCTAGATCATGATACAACCATGATCCATTGTACATAGTTAACCCACTATTTAACCACAGAGCAATATCATAGAAAAATGTATTTTTAACTACAGTTGTATTTCACAAGTACTTTGAGAAACCATGGGGAAAATTGGTTGGAGAAATATATTTTTCCACAATTGCTTTGCTATTTGATGAATAATGAGCAATAAATAGCACAGTAGAGTCTTCACATAAAGTGATGAAATAAAAATATTTTCAGTAAATTACCTGGAGCAGAATAATAATTCTTACAATTCCTATACATATGTATTGTGATACAGTACATTTGTAAACATGTATATGAACCTGGACTCTGAAACAGGAGAAAACCAATTCTCTATTATTTTCCTTCTAGCTATAGTCTAAAAAATATGTACAGCTGTATTTAAAAACTGACTTCCATGTGTGTGTTGGTGGATGGGTGCAGATTGTAAGTGTTAATTGATTCACTGTTTAATAAAAGAAGCTATATGTAGCAACGAGTAGGTCGATGCTCTTACCAGCATTGACTTTCACACAGCCAAAGCTCTCCCCAAAACATACATGTATATCGAATACACTATGGCCAAATTGAGGAAACCAATAATTCCCAATTTTTATGGCCTAGTCATGTGTATTCCTCTGAACATGCAGAAGTCAAACATTGCCCAATTTGATGCGCTTTTTCAGTCAAAACTGACTGACTGGAGTTGACTGTACTGTCATTAGCATTTAAAGGCACATAGACCCGGTGATTTGCTTGCGTACACGGCGCACGGCACAAGCTTCCTTGAGAGACCTGTGCTATTGACTCCTCTTTATCGTTAGCGTACACGGCGCACGGCACAAGCTTCCTTGAGAGACCTATGCTATCGACTCCTCTTTATTGTTAGCGCTTACGCTTTGACCCATTTCCATGAGTCCGAAGTAGTCCAATCCACTCAATCCTCTGAAGTCAAACAAAGAAGCATGCACCCTGGCATTCAAATTCTACGGACTGTCTGACACGCAGAGAAGACAATGAAGGCAACATTACCTAGCAACACCTACGCGCTTTACCGTTGACGACAGCTCAATTTCGGCAGTCTTTGTATCAATGCTAATGGTGATCGGCACTCTCATCCAAAAGCGCTGCAGCAACTACCGGGTCTAGGCACCTTTAAAATAAGAAAGTACACAAGGGTAGAAACAGTCAATTATGATTATAAATTCAAAAGTTATTTTTCAGCAGCTGGGTGTGAGAAGTCAAAGTATCATACAAATATCACATTATTTCCAGTTGCAAAACTGTAGGTTTATGTAAACAAATCAATGAAGAAAATGTACTCTTACTGAACCTCAGTCAACAAATAAGACATAAGAATGCACATGTGCTCACTTTGCTGTTACGTTTGAAAAGTAGCTTTTTATTGCTTCATGAGCAGCATCTTGACTGTACGTAGGTATGGCTTATTGCCAGTCACATGATTTAAAACTATAACAATATCACCTGCAAAGAATTAGTTGGATAATTAAATACAGTGTACATATATTAGTGCATGTTTGATGTACATGATCATTTGTAGCTTTGTATAGATAATGCAAATTTGGACTTAAGTGACACCAGGAGCACTGGACAACAGAACAAAACAGCATCAAAAAAAAAAAAAAAAATATCTAGCAACCAACAGTCCTGACATGAGAGCATACATGCACACTTCACATGCTTTGAAAACTGTCCTTGTACTTCTACTGTCCAAGACTATCCAGGAGTAAGCTTTGGTGCAACTTCTGGATGAGGCTTCGCAGGAACTAGGTCTTGATATAGCTTGGTTAGTGTGCCCTTTGTCGTTGTGGAGCCTTGAGATGTCCTTCTTTTGCAACCGTGAGCCGTGAGAATTTTCTTGGGAAGATCACTCCTGCAACGAACTGAGAATTTATTCATTTCGCTATTATTTTTTTAAAATAATAATAACATGTAGTACGTGTTAAACTCTACTTCAAATACTCAACACACAAAATTCTTGCACAGAATAGCTACCTTGCAAAAAACATAAGAAGAATGGGATTAGATTGATGTGGTACACCTAGCCATCAATTCATCACTCTAATGTGCTGGAGAGATACTGTTTAAAATACAGTGTACTTTTACAATCATTTTAACCCCTAAGTGCCACAGACAATTTACAGGTGAAGCCATTACGTTCAACATTCCATATCATGTATTGTGCACAAATTGCCTAGAGTAATTTGATGTTTTTCAAAAATTGATCACATTCTATTTTAAGCAGGTTGCCAATATTTTAGGATGCTGCATAGCATGCTGCTGGTATTTGAGGATGTTGCACAAGAATTTGGGTATGCTGCAGTGTAATGCTCAAATTCCTCATGAACCACACTAATAATGGGTTGAAAAAAAGAAAGAAACAAAGAAAGAAAGAAAGAGGAGTATCTTACCCTTGATGACATGGAAAAGCGGGAGAAAGTATGACATCAGTAGATGACTTCTCTGCACCAGAATTCAGCCAGGAGGATGCCATACACGTATCAGCACTGCATGTACTTGTACCCATGAAAGGAGCTAGCCAGGGGACAGCCTGATCGATGGGCATGGGTGGACTTCAAGTCTTCTATGGAGAAACCTTCTTGTGTCAGCCACTGGCACAATCAATCATTGATTCTGATGAGGAAAAAAAAAATAACACAAAATAACGATAATAGTGATGATTGAGAGAAGTGAAATAAGGTTAGGCAGAAAAATCACACAGGAAAATGATGTAACATACAAAATACAGCATTGGATGATTTAAAGTTTGGTGCTTGTGCTAGCTCCCAAATGACTGCTGGAATAAAAGACTCCCAAATATTCTACAATGTCGCATAGCATGCTGCTGGTTTTTGAGGATGTTGCACAAGAATTTGGGTATGTTACAGCGATATGCTCAAATTCCTAGTGAACCATACTGGGTTGAAATAAAGAAACAAAGAAAAAGGAATACCTTCTCCTTGATGACATGGTCAAACGGGAAAAAACATGACATCAGATGATCCACTTCTTTGCACCAGAATTCAGCCAGGAGGATGCCATGTACACATATTGATGTAAATCAGCGCTGCATGTGTATTTGTACCCATGAAAGGAGCAAGCTAGTGGACAGCACGATCAATGGTCATGGATGGACCTCAAGTCTTCTATGGACTGCAAGTCTTCTATGGAAACACCTTCTCACATCAGCCACTTGCACAGTCAATCTTTGATTCTGATGAGGAAAAAAAAACACACAACATAACAATAATACACCTATTAATGATTGAGAGAAGAAAAATAAGGTTAGCCAGAAAAATCACACAACAATCCGTTAGGTGAATGATATACTGGTATAACATACAAATTACAAAATACAGCATCCTTTGCCATTGGGGGATTTCAAGATCAGTGCTAGTGCTAGCTCCCAAATGACTGACTTAAACTGAGCTCCAACACCGACGGTCGGATTAACTAAGCGATACTTATCAAAGTTATTGATCCCCAGCAATAGGTGTTGGAATCGCAGCATCGCAAGGTCCGTGAGAATCGCACGACAAAAAGTGATGGCGCATGATTACACTCGAATGTTAAAAGATG
The DNA here is from genome assembly GCA_033980235.1 of Diadema setosum. Lineage (NCBI taxonomy): Eukaryota > Metazoa > Echinodermata > Echinoidea > Diadematoida > Diadematidae > Diadema > Diadema setosum. The sequence continues at coordinate 28,136,059 of CM067069.1, read as the reverse complement.
CAGGACTGCTTAGTTTTTAGACACAAAGTGAGGAAGACAGACTAAAATGCCCCAAATTTCAACCATTCTTCAAAACACAACTTAATATTTAATTTTATGCTTCCAGGCTCAGATTTATGAAGCCACATGCTCGTGTAGGGCCTACGCTTCGTGGCGTGGGTGACCATTGCATTAGCATAAAATGTACATGCTACAGGCCTAACTCTTACACTACGAAATGGCGGAGCTAGGTTCAGCAGACGACATTCTTTGATTTCAACACCAAGCCCAGCACTTGACCGAAAGATTGGTCTGTATCTCGTCAACGGGGATATGTTCCACAGAGCAGAAACTGCATCTGGCTTTGCGGATCCCCTCCTATAGACATAGTCCGGAGGTAGAGAGCCATAAGTAACGTCAAAAAAAAAAAAAAAATGAAAGACTCCTCCTTTGGACAGACGAATCTTTCACAAGTTTGCCCAGCACCAGCAACCAGAAATTTATGACATATTTTTGAGGTCATCCTACCAGCACCTACGGACTTCAAGTTCACTTCAGTTTTATCGCCAGTGCCAGTGGCTGCCAGTGCTTAAGTTAGTGCTGAGACACAATCAAAGAGTATAGAAGCTAAGAGGGCGTACTCTCGCGACTTCGCACGCAAACGGGTGTAGTACGGCATGGAGCGGGAGCCCAACATGGAGCAAGTTTGTGTTTGAGCTGACAAATGCCACCAATCTCTTTCTCTCTCCCTCCCGAAACATAGTTTGGTCTACCTACTTCAGCTCAAACTTTGTGGGCCTGCAGATTGCGATTGGAAAGTAAATGACATTTTTTTCAAATACATTTCATGGTTAGACAGGAATGATACTTCTTTACGACAAAACAAGATTCTAAGTACATACATCGGTACATATCTTCCCCTGTATGCCCCCTAAAAAGGGGAAAAATGAAAGGGAGACAGAAATACGAGGACCCAGTGATACGGCACTGATATCATGATCGCGTAATATACAGTACGCCCTCTAATCAATCTATCGGTCTGTTGCTTTCAATGGTGGAATGGCGTCCGTATTTCGCCCATGAGCGTACTAGTTCGCAGGAGTAAGCCCTTGTGTCTTAGCGTAGCTTCTACTGATACTCTTGATTCACTGGAGCAGTTACCACTAGAAGTCCCAACAGAGTTAGCAGAAAATAGTGTTGTTGATGTAGCTTGCACCGAACCTGATATCACCACCCAATATGAGGTAGGCCTATGCCTACTAACATTGTTAGGGATTACGCCTCACTGTTAGAACTACCGACTACCGTCTTGTTAGCAAGACCAGACGCTGTTAGAGTACGCTGTGCGAATAAATTATAGCCTGTCGCTACTAGTAGGGTTGGGGGTACCACGTATCGTCACCCTAAGGATCTGTAGCTTGTTTATTCTAAAATTAACACAAATCCGCCTAATTCTTACCTCAAATATGCCATAAATACTGCAGTTTTGAATGTCGTGACCGTCTCGTTGATTATGAATCTCCGTTTTAAAATAGCGCAATTTTAGCACGTGCGTTTCGTTTTCTTCGCGCAGCTAAAAAGGGAACCTTGCGATCGGCACCCCCTAACCTCCATAGGTATACACGTGAATTTCACAGCATAGGTAATACACGTGAATTTCACAGGCCATAGGTAATACACGTGAATTTCACAGCCATGCGTCGTTACTGAGCGGATGTGTAATTTTTAGCTTGGTTTGTTTGAGTTTGATTTTCGTTTCTTCGTTTTTATTGTTTTTATAGCTCATGACACTTAATCCCGCGCATACCTTTTCGTTCTATAGTGACTATACGCAAACAGCCATGATGATACGCAGGGTGCCGATGGGAAGGTGCCCTGCCGATAGGTGGTGCCCCAACCATACTAGATCTACACACTGTCTACAGCAACTGGGTTGTGTATAGAATCTGCGTAGGCCTAGATAACTTGTAGAATTTACGTGACACGGTAACACTAACACTAACAGTTCAGTACATATACAGTAGCTGAGTTAGAACAACTCATTCCAAACTCTTGAGCTCTCATGTCATACTCTCACACTCACTGACTCAGTCACACTTTCAGATACAGAACAGTCTACTGAGTACTGGACTGGTTATCCCCACTTGATACGATCATGCGAAATTTGCACAGCAGGGGCAGGGCCGCTGCCGGCCCCGGGTCGGTCGGGACAATTCAATGCAAATCTCGCTGGTAATCAATGGTAATTATTTTAGCTAAGATTAGGTCTACTAATAATGTATTAAAAGTTACGTTGACCAACCTTCCTCGAAGAATCCCAAAGGAGCAGTTCCTCTTTTTCTTAGGGGCCGTTTGCTAGCCATTTCTGAAAATATCAGATGGTTCGTACGTCGAGATGTTTGACTCCGGTCAGAGATCATCACGAAAGAGCGTTTGAAATGATGAACAGCAAATCGTAGCCGTGTGTGTGGTTTTTGAGCGCGGTCGACGGTCGCGGACTAACGGTTCAGCAGTATCGTACATTATACACGTAAGGTTCAATCAGCGACAACAACAACACGCACATGACCTCTTACGTTACATTATTATCAAGAAAACTTGTAATCATTAATTTTTTGGTTTTGAATAAAAAATATATGTTTAAAACTTCTTTTGTTGCAAATTAAATTTTTTTTAATGTGTCAATATTTTTTTGTGCTCCATATATTTTAAAATATATTTTTGTTGTAATCTTTGGTACGAACGAGCCTCATATCAACAACCCGGATCTCCCATTCATCGTACACAACTACTACACGCCGATTGCATTCATAGTTTTCTATTGTTGTGTGTACATGTCAAAGCTACGGGGAACGAACGGGCGGCAATGGGTTACTACCTTTTTTTTTATTTTTTCACGAGTATGTAATCTCATTTAAGGTTTTTTACGTGCTTTATTCCGTAGTGAATAGATGTTGCATTTTAGGAATGCTGTAAATCAACCAAGTGAAGCAGCTTTTTGTTTGCAATGGTAAGACTACTGTTTGTTTACATAATCCTGTTGAAGCCAAACGGGTGCGGGTGGTTGCGTTAGATCGAATGTCCGTCATGACTTGCATTGGCATTGCGGCCATCAAATTATGAGTTTTCATATTGATTTTTGTGATCGACATCATTCAATAATCATAGTGCACGTGGTTTAAACTTTGGTAAAACAAAAAGTTAACCATGGTTTAATAACCACTGTTCTTATGCCATCATACAAGGTTCCATGGTTAGAAATTCTAGAATATGGTTTTTCTGCACTCTATATCTGATCAGCAATGAACCACGGTTGAAACCATTGTTAAAAAATAACCACTTTTTCAACCGTGGGTAAACAAAAGTTAAACCACGGTTTTATAACCACTGTTCTTATGAGCTATCATACAACCATGGTGAAAATCATGGCTTTTTAACCGCCTCTTCACTATCATGAAACCACGGTTCGTAGAACCAATCAATGTTTCATAACCATCCTTTGCACATCACACTATGATAAAACAATGGTTCAAATCCTGGTGTAGCTATGACCATCCTTTTCCTTGCTAAAATGGAATTTGAACGATTGTTTAAAACCGTTGTTTTCACACTTTTGTTAAACCACTGTTAAAGTCATGGTTATATAGCCTAACCATCATTTTTTTAACTATGATAAAACCATGGTTAATATAATCATGGTTAATAGCCATCGTTTTCAACCTTTGTAAAACGAAAGTTAAACCATGGTATTATAACTAGTGTTTTTGTGCTATCATAAAACCACGGTTAGAATCATGGTTTTATAACTATTGTTTTTACACTATCATAAAACCATAATGAAATCATGGTTTTATAACGATGGTTTTCAACCTTAGTAGAACGAGAGTTACACCATGGTTTCCTAACCATTGTTTTTATACTATTGTGAAACCTTGGTTACAACCATTGTTATATTATTATGTTATTTTTACCAAAGTAGAACGATAGTCTTGTTGTGGTTTTCTCACCATTGTTTTTTGAATTTCTTAAAACTGTGGTATAACGATAATTTTTTAACCATGGTTTTAAAACACTTTCATTAAACCACTGTTAGAGCCATGGTTATATAACCATCATTTTTTAACTATGATAAAACCATGGTTAATATCATGGTTAATACCCATCATTTTTAACCTTCGTAAAACGAAAGTTTAACCATGGTATTATAACTAGTGTTTTTGTGCTATCATAATACCATGGTTAAAATCATGGTTTTATTACTATCTTTTTTACACTATCATAAAACCATGATGAAATCATGGTTTAATAACGATGGTTTTCAACCTTTTTAGCAGAACGAGAGTTACACCATGGTTTCCTAACCATTGTTTTTATACTATTGTGAAACCATGGTTACAACCATTGTTATATTATTATGTTATTTTTACCAAAGTAGAACGATAGTCTTCTTGTGGTTTTCTCGCCATTGTTTTTTTAATTTCTTAAAACTTTGGTATAACGATGATTTTTTAACCATGGTTTTAAAACACTTTCATTAAACCACTGTTAGAGCCGTGGTTATATAACCATCATTTTTTAACTATGATAAAACCATGGTTAATATCATGGTTAATACCCATCATTTTTAACCTTCGTGAAACGAAAGTTTAACCATGGTATTATAACTAGTGTTTTTGTGCTATCATAATACCATGGTTAAAATCATGGTTTTATTACTATCTTTTTTACACTATCATAAAACCATGATGAAATCATGGTTTAATAATGATGGTTTTCAACCTTGGTAGAACGAGAGTTACACCATGGTTTCCTAACCATTGTTTTTATACTATTGTGAAACCATGGTTACAACCATTGTTATATTATTATGTTATTTTTACCAAAGTAGAACGATGGTTTTGTCGTGGTTTTCTCACCATTGTTTTTTTAATTTCTTAAAACTGTGGTATAACAATGATTTTTTCACCATGGTTTTAAAACCGTCGTAAAATGAAAGTTTTATCATGTTATCATAACTATGGTATTTTAACAATGGTATTACCACACTTTCGCCACACATTTACCATGGATATGAATTAAAAATCATGGACTACCATCGATCCATTGTAAAACCGTCCATAACCATGGTTATACCATAGTTACGGTTGTAAAACCATGGTTTTTTTTTATAAGGGCAGTACTTTAATACCAGAAAACAATAAAGTACATATAATATACCATAAAACTATAAAAAAGTGGATGGGCGCGATAAAATGGGCGGTTTCTGCTGGTTCAGTTACTGATGGGTTGATTTTGCAAATTTCATGAAATCATACAATGTACATGTAGATTCGCAAAACTAAAATAGCATTTGAAAGTTCCTATCTGTACTACAATGCCTTGGTCACCAGGAGCAGTTCACAGAAATTTCATGCCACAAACATTTCTTTCTTTACAGTACGGCTTTTTTGAAAACTGGCAGGGAAAACCCCCCAAATAAGGAAGCCATCATGAGACTCATTGAATCTTTGCCAGTAGGCCTATACAATTTGTATATGGCCCATTGTTTGTGTGTTCTCAGTGCAGGTTTCTTTTCAGCAGAGATTTTTTTTTTTTTTCATGAGCCACTCGCCAAACACCACCCCTGCTGAAGGTTATCAAAATGGTCACATGTAGTTTTGTTTATGTCCTACATCCAGTGTGAAAACCATTGTGAGGACTAGTAACACTAGCATTACATGGGGCAGGGCTAGGACACTACGAGCACTTGAATACCCCCAAAAAATAATGATAAAAAGGGCAAGCGAACTCCTGCTGGGTCTTCAATCAGTGTAAATACTGGAGAAAAAAAATCTGTGTTAAAAATTGAACTTTTCAGTTTAAGGCCCATGCAAATGGTATTATCATTTACATGGGCCTTGAAAACCAAAACATTCCAGGTATATTTCATAAGGGAAGGATGGATTCAAGGTTGAAAATTGAATACAATGTACCGGTAGGTCTTATTCTTGTTTAGAGGGCCAAGGTATACACATACTAATATTTCACTGAAATCTTAATGCACAGTCTATGGTGTACTGAATGTTATTGGTGGAGATGAGTATTGGGCTTTTAACTTTTAGCGAGATAATAAGAAAACACTTATGAAATAGTACAGAGCATACCATTTTAAGAGGAATTCAAAGTTTATTTGATGAAAATTGGGTTTGGCATTACTGAAAAATCCAAAAACAAGGTAAAACAAAGAGATCGTAAAAAAAGTGTGGGTCCCACACTTATCAGAATCGCTCTGTTTTGGATATCTCAGCCATTTCAAAACCAATTTTCATCGTTGGATTCCTCATGGAATTACAAGCTCTTTAATATTTCATAAGAGGTTTCTCATTATCCCACCAAAAATGTTAGAAATCTGAAATTAGGTCTCAACCAAAACTATACGATCCCTTTAAATGTAAATTTTGTGGAGTAAAACTGCACGACTTTGACAGTTGGCTAACTGCCATTGATTTGTAGTAATCAGGCCTCGTGAGAATTTCCTGTGACAAGATTTTAATTTACAGATCACCCATCTGGAATATATACATTCACTTCCTGCAGGGAATTGTGAATGCTTTCAATCAAAAATATACCAACATGTTGAAAAATCATTTAATAAAGGGAGTCTTAAAGTAAACAACAGAGCGGCAGTAGTTTATTTGAATGTAGAATATTAAGAGAGTTATGAAATTTGAATTTAATAGAAAGTGGTGATATTTGTTGCAGTCAGGGATGTGAGGTAGGACTCTAGATAAGACAATGTCAAAACTTTTGCTGACACATATTGACTAGCACTCAAAAGTCTTTAGTAAATTTGCTTTATGAACATGATATTGAGAAGAAATTAAATGCATCTTTTGTTGTAAATTGTTCGTGAATTTCAATAAGATGGCAGTGACAACCTTATAAGTCAGACTGCTGAATTATTGACAAAAAAGAAGAAGAAAAAAATTATGTTGAAACAATCTAAAGGAATAATTAATGTGACACTTTGGAGAAAATGACATTATTAAATGATCTTTAATCATGAACTGCCTGATCAGTTAACACTGTGTAACAAAAGCATTAAACTTTTGTTATAATAGTAAAACTTTAACCCTTATGTCAGTTTTACTTCACTCACCAAAGTCAACTGAGGTCAATTTTCCTTTAAAGGCATAATTTACCATTTGCAGATGAAACAAAAACCCAGCTTTTGTCCCTCAAAATAGTTCTGAAATGTGAGTTAGGGATAGACACAACTAATGTAAAAATATGAATCAGGATAATACTAATAGATATATTATATGAAGGGTTTGTTTGCAAAAACCGATAAGTCCATTTTCGAAGATTTTGAAGTACGATCTCTGTCAAAAAGTACAAAATAATACCTTTTAAATGATATATTGGTCACTACATATGAAGGTGTATTTTTGAAGTTATGGTCAAAAGAAGCAAAAATTTTCTTATTATTCTCTTTATTTTTCTTGAACTTTAATCGCAAATATCTCCATTTGGCAAATATGGACTGATCGGTTTTTGCAAACAAACTCTACATATATTGTTAAATGTACAAATATATGAACAAATATGATAAAAATGTTTCCAGACTATACCATCAACAGTAATGGTTTATTTAGAAAAAACAGTGATATCTCCATATATTAATAGGCTTTTTTTGTGAAAATTTTATATTGTGGGATGTTTTGTGAGACAACTGACTTACACATGCATCGAATGTTATCTCTTGAACATTTTCAAAATCACTGCTCCTGAACGTAAACAGGACCTTTAATTTTGAGGTCTTATATGTATTATCCCAGTGAAACGATGAACAAAATCACTCTGAGCAGGTTTTCATGAAGTGACATGAGTTCTAGTTTCTCTTTGAATCACATACTGTACAAGTGGAAATTTTCACGCATTTCGCACAACCAGAAAACTAGCGCGAAAATAAAAGCACGCAAATATTTTTGCTTGCCATGTATTCCTGTACTTGTTGTCTTGATTCGGAGACAACACGCGAAACTCTTCTTACCCAGCCAAGTGCGAAAAATTAGTGGCGCGAAATATCCACTTTTACAGTACACTTGTACATTATGTATTTATCTCTCTCTCTCTCTGCCACGCGTGCATATCGTTTCCCCAAAAGTGTGTTCAATATTTCCGTGAGTCAAGTTGAGTCAAATCCAGAATTCTGTGGGCCTATTCACACAGACAGATAAACATTGTCATTTTGGAAAACCAGAAAACTTGTGAAAATTGCATAGGAACTGTGCCAAAAGTCACCAGAAAACAGTGGGCTCAGCAGAAAAATACACACTCAAAATAGATGCATTTTTTTTTTCATCTCATCATGTTGTAAAGCAAGAAATATTTACAGCATGACATTTTCATAAATTGGAACCAGCAGCCTTTTTCGGGGTGTGAAATTTTTGTGAACTGCCACTGGTGTCCAAGGCATATATACATGTAGTGTGGACAAAAACTTTTGTGTGCATTTCAATTTCAGGAATCCTGTGTCTTTTGAAATTAACAAAATCAAATTGCAGTAAACCCTTCCGGTTTTACAGACATGGTGGTAAAAACGTGATGGTTTTTCTCTCATTCAATGATACTACAATTTTTAGTCAGTTGAATAAGAAAAAGTCAAACACCACTAAATCATGATGACATCATCTTGCATTGCCATGGCTGATGTTCAGAAGTTGTCAAACTTTTCTGACTGAGCTGCGTGATGATATTCAAATGCATGAAAAAAAAACCCCACAAACAAACACCCCAGCATATAAAAGTTTTGAGATGTATGCTCTCACTGTGAAGAGATGTGTTTAAGAAATATCACTTTTAAAAAGGTTTATTAAAAGGACAAGTTCACCCAAATATACTCTGTATGTGTGGATTGAGTGACTGCACCAATTAATAGAAGAACGCATATAGTGAGAGTTTGAGAAACTTTTGACAATCCATTCAAAAGCTATGAATTTTCAAAGTTTCATTGCTGGCATTGCTGCATGAATGAGAGGACTACAGCAATTTGTGACGCCACTACAGAACAACAAGATAAAGAAAATATGAACAGAATTCAGTGTGAAGTATTTTTATATATGTAGCAAAATTACATACAAAACTCCTTGATGATGAGTCCCAAGAACACTCGAGCAGGTGTCTATGGGAAATGCTTGTCATAGCAAAATCAGTCTGTCCTCAATGAGTTAAAGAGCACTTTACTTATATAATGTAGCTCTTAGAGAAAGCAGGGGGAACAATATTACCCTTGACATTATATCTACTATAGCAAGTCAAAGGTATAATGTATGTGTACTATTTTAAATAGATTAAGTTTTGATGAATTTTCCTTGCATTTTCTATAAATTATCGTCCTGCGGTGATGTCAAAAACTGGTGTAGTCTTCTCATCCAGCGTTGGCAGCACTCAAATCTTAAAAATTCATTACTTTTCAATGAATTGTCCAATTGTCCTCAAAATTCACTGATGTTTTATACAAATATTGGTGCATTCACGGAGTCCATACATTCATTGCATGTTGGTTGAACTTGTCCTTTACAATTTTATTCTTGGTGTACACTTGTAATGATTCCATGAAAATATTCAAAGCATTCAGAAACAGCAGGATGTCCAAATTGTGAAGTGTGTTTGCAGAAGCACATTGTTTTGACGATTTCGTATGGAACATGACAAATATGTCTCTCCATTAAATGAGAACGTCATTAAACCGTACTGCCATTCAGTATGCTCACAATTGACTATGAGTAATGATGAGTAATCTGCAGTAAACAAGTTTTCAAAGGCATCTGTTGTTACAATCATTCGATTGTGATTAAAAACAAATTCTGTGCATATAATGATGGCATTAGAGTAAATGATATTGATTATATTTTTATGTGCTAATTACGCCATTAAAAAACAGGATAACGGAAAGAAAAAAAAAAACGGTAAGAAAAGCAAAACAATAGTAGTAGCAATATCGACAAATTCTCCTGTGAGGGTGTTGGTTAGTTTACTTCAAAGCAGAATGGCAATTTAATGATGCGGTCCAGAACATTGCATTGAATGAATTTTTTTTTTTGGTCATATTTTACAACATATTACAATACATAGCACTAGACTCCCCTGAAACCCCCCTCCAAAAAAAAAAAGAAAGAAGAAGAACAAAAACATTGTTATCAACATACAATTCAAAACAGTGAAATTGATTACATTATTTACAAAAGTAGAATACTGATGCTATGATGCATGAATAGATAAATAACACAAAGCTCATACACTTAAATGAATGATGTCCATATATTGAAGTAAACTGTGAAATACTTGTATGGTACCAACCAACAGCAGTGCTTCGTAATACTAGTGGATTTTCGTTTGTGGTCTCCCATTGTCTTAGCAACCTACTGTAATCTGACATTAGATTTCTGTAATTCGATGGAATACAATTGTTGGGAGTGACTTCCTGGTTCCTCCATTGCAGAATTACAGTTTAGTCATTTCCAGGCAAGACGGATGTTTGCATGAGACATGCCTGACCTCCATAGCTCTGATGTGACCTCCACCAGGACCCAATTTTTATCTCAGTATTATATCAGTTCTAAGTATTGTTCACGTTCTGACTGCAGACATTGGAATTCATCCATGAAGGTTACTATGCGACATATGTATCAGGTGTTTGCTCTGCTATTATTGTTTGTTCATGTGTCTGCATCATGTATTTATGGTATATACAGTATATCTCTCTCTCTACACAGGGTATTGGGATCATATTTGAATAACATGCTGTAAGGCTTCAGATACACAAATACAGGTTATGTATACTTACAACGTGTACATATTGTGGTTGAATTAAAGGGATAGTACAGTATTGGTGGAGATGAGAATTGGGCTTTTAACTTTTTGTGAGATACCAAGAAAACACTTATGATGTCGTACAGAACATATCATTTTAAGAGGAATTCAAAGTTTATTTAATGAAAATCGGGTTTGGAATTACTGAAACATCCAAAAACAAAATAAAACAAAGCGATCGTAATAAAGTGTGGGTCCCAAGTGTGGGTTTCAAAACCAATTTTCATCAAATAAATGTTGAATTCCTCATAGAACTACATGTTCTTTCACATTTCATAAGAGGTTTCTCATTATCTCACCAAAAAATTTTAGAAACCTGAAATTAGGTCTCAACCAGAACTATACAATCCCTTTAAAGGCATAATTTACCATTTGCAGATGAAAGCATTAGTGCTATAAAATGGTTCTAAAATGTGAGTTAGGGATAGAAACAACCACTCTCAAAATTTGAATCCGTATAATCGATGTTAAAGGGGAAGGCTAGTAACTGATCAGTGTTAATCAGTGGAGATGATTGTTCCAATCCTTATGGGATTCATTCAAGAGTTCATTGTATATCTATTGTTGTGTGAAAATGATTTGCTTCAGAACGGTCTCATATTCAAGTAATGTGCAGATTAATGCTCCGTCACTGACCAGGGACGCTAACCTGAAAGCATTAAACTGCACATTACTTGAATATGAGACCATTCTGAAGCAAATCATTTTCACACAACAATAGATATACAATGAACTCTTCAATGAATCCCATAAGGATTGGAACAATCATCTCTCTGCATTTCCACTGATTCCCACTGATCAGTTACTAGCCTTCCCCTTTAAGTGTTGTTAAATACACAAAATGTGAACAATAGTTATAATAAAAAAATTTCCAGACTAAACCGTATACAGTTACGGTTTATTGAGAAAAACCCTGATATCTCCTTATATTTTAGGTTTTATTGCAAATATTTCATATGGTAGGATGTTTTATGATACAACAGACCTACACATATGCATCAAATATGATATCTTGAAAATTTTTGAAATCACTGCTCCCAAAGGTAAACTGGACCTTTAATGAGTGTCAATCCTTTGCATTTGACAATAGAGTACCATAGGGTAACTGTAAAAGTGGAAATTTTTGCGGTGTTGAAATCTTTGTGCATGAAAGCATTTTTGTTTGTCATATATGTCCCAGGAGTTGATGTCTGGATTCCATGGAATTAAAAAACATGAAAATCTTTTTACCCAGCCGGGCGCGAAAAATTAGTTACGCGAAAATATCCACTTTTACAGTAACTAAAATTTCATTGATTTTTTTCGAAAAAAAAAAGAGCCAATTTCAATACATGATACACACATTTCTATGAAAACAATTTCACTCAAATGTACAATCTTCTTACAAGTATTTTTGTTTGATACAGGTCTACTTGTTTGTTTCAATAGTAAAGTGTAGAGTGTAGATGTGTTCACATTGATAGTGATTACCAGTATTTTATCCCCTCAGAAGCAATCACTTGTAAACCTCACATGCACTTTTGTTATGTTACACTGCATAGCTGTAAAAAAGAAAACAAACAAACAAAGAGGATGTACCTGATTTCGCTGGAAATCAAAGCAGATGTACTTTGCTACGATGATTAAAGAAAACTTTCAGCCCTACACAGTAGTTACAAACATACAGATGCTGTTTCCAAGGAGGTACTAGGCGAGCACCTCCTTGCTGTTTCCTATAATTAATGAAAACTTTCAGTGTACGACTGTTGTCACTTTCTCAGCCTGTAAAAGTTACATTTGCATGACATATTGCAAAACGAGGAATGTTTGCATGCATTTTAATTTTGCGAATTTTGAGAGTGCCAAGATTCGCGAAATTAAAATGCATGCGGAATTTCTTGTCTACACTATATGCATTGAACGCCAGTGGCAATACGCAAAAATTTCATGCCATGAAAGAGGCCATCGGCTCCAATTCGCGAAAATTTTGTGCCGCGAATAAATCATGTTTTACAGTAAATTATTGAATTAAGGCTCAATTTCTAGTCACCAACATCATAATTTGAAGCCCTGGAACTTGAACTCTCAGCTGTTTTACCAGAGAACAAAAGCCATGAAAGCAAGATGACAGGTTCGGGTCACACTGGTTCCTTTTTTTCCGACATGTTTGTTAATTTGCAGATCAGCAGTTGCAACCTCAACAAATTTCGTTTGTAGGGGGAGACAAATTGAGGAAACTCGCACCTGAACAAAAGCCACGTTACAACCACAACACTACTGTATATTCGTTGAAATGATTGTATACACACAAACACACATCCAATGAAACATGTTGATTTTCTAGTACACAGTATATACATAAAAATGGGTGAGATTCAGCTGCCAAGCTACAATCAATACCGTACCAGATGGTGGAACCACCTTCCCATTATTAGCGAGAGTGTTGCACGGAAAGTGAGGCAACCGTTTTACTGACATGTATGGGCTCTAACACCCAAAATCCTCAATAACATATCAAGTGGTCAGGTGCACACAATTAACTCACAAATGGCAGACATACATGTATACAGGGATGACTCATTTTAAATTTCTTGGATTTCTGGTATGATTTTGTCACCGATGGAGTGTAATAGTTACGTATTTCATACTAGCTCGCTATAGTTGGTATTGGTGGTGGTGGTGATTAATGCAGCAGTAGGCATTACACGATGCATTGTAAGTTTCGCTTACTCACTAAAATGATCATTTTGGTGACTGCTCTGTACTTTGAATAGTTCAGTGCCCATTCATTATGCTTGCCCACCAATGAGTTTTGGTTGCCCTGGGCTAGTATAGAGAAGTGGGTTCGTTGCACCCTTTAGATGAATGCAATTGATGATTTTTGATAAAGTCTAGCAAAATTAATGTCCCTTGTTTAGACAGAAGATCCAATAGAAGGACCCAGCCTGAATAGGCTGGATGAGGTGTAGATGTGGTGATCTGATTTTGGGCAAATCCCTCAAGTTCACTGTAAAAGGTCACTGAACTTTGACTAAAAGTTGCATTTTTCACTTTATAATGTCATATAACACAAGCTGCGCGTATATGTGCAATATTCAATTGAATATTGCATGATAAAACACAGTTTTAGCTGAGCAAATCTATTGATCAGGTTGTACTATGTAGGAAAAACAGCTTCTTTCTACACACTTGTATAAATCCATAATTGATGCTTTGCAACTCTAACATGCAGTGCTTACAAACAAAATCACTAATAATTCACACTGCTGTAACAATATTGTGAGGGTAGACCGTTCTGCACTTGTCTCTGTGCAAAGTCATGTAGCGATAATGGGAGGTACACGCACAGTGCTGTGGTTAATCCTCCAGTTGCCATGGCAACCCATCCATCTCAGTAAGGTGCTGGGAGCCATCATGATATGCATACGTACACTTTGCCTGGTAGATGATGTTGATGTGAGAATAGAATGGTGGCTATTATGCGGTTCCTTGAACTCCAGGAGTGATATAACGGGTATTTGTTGCCAAGGAAACCTGGCATAGAAGGATTTCATGCATAGTTGTTGTTGTTGTTTTTTTTTTTTATGCATAGAAGATATCAACCCACTGAGCAATGATTGTGTTTTTTTTTTCTCTCTGTGCACAAGAGATCTTCTTTCTTGTCCAGACTCTTGAGATAAAATGCCAAGTCTTTTGCATCAACCAGGAGACTGAGAGAATAAAAACATCAAGTTTTCAAGCTCAGTGAACAAGTGTATTGTTGGCCTGTCTTTCTCTGGCAGACTCGCTTCAGGAAATATGTATTGTGTGATAAAAGACTGTCTTCCTCAATCAGAATGATTTATTGAAATGAAACGTTCTCTTTGTTAACGTGGAAGTAGAATGCTGATGAATCGTCATATGAACCCTGCCCACATATTGACGAGAGTTGATATTTTAGCAGGAAATCATGAACATGTGTGCGGTGTAATATGGCAGTAAAGTAATATCCTTGATGGAGTGCATATAATGGTTGGGTTTGTGGATAAACAAAGTTGTATTTCATATCATTCTGTTTAGGAGGGCAAGTGACTGATTTCAGAGAAAAATACTTAAATATATACACTGTACAGAAACCAGTATATATACGAGTATTAAACTCATTTATATAATACAATACACATGATACATGTGTAAAAGAGATTAAAATTGTGAATTCAGAATCTGATGTTCATTTACATATGTCTCATGTTATTTAAATGCAAGAAAGTAGTTCAGTGGGATTTGAAGTTTACCCAATTTTTTTGTTGTTGTTGCATCAACATTAGTACAGATATGTACTGAATATTGGACTCCAGGAGAGCTAGATTTAATTTTTTAACAATTCCTTTCATTGCCTATAGAAGCTCTACTAGTGTTTGTTATGGTGAGGGCAATGTGTGTAATAGCAAATAAAGGGCAAGTTACACCCAGTCCCTTGCAGATGTACTCATTTTATTGCATGTCCCTTTGTACCATAGTCTAATAAACCATTGTCTGCCATAAAAAGTAGTTGGATAATTGCTTGTTTGTTTATATTCTGGTCAACTATCTAACATTGATACTTTAACTGCCTTTTATGCCTTGGTGTACAATGTGCACATCATAGAAATGTGATTCAGCAGTCGGGGAAAATGAGATAAAATTTGTCTGTAGGATTCCAAGACAGGTTGTAAAAATTTATTCAATATGCTACTTTCAAATCTGTGATATGCCCTACGGAATTACAGTAGCTCAAATGAACTCATCGTAATTTATCTGAATAATGTAGAGAATACATAGATATTTTAATATTTTTATACCAACAACAACAACAACCAACCCCCCCCCCCCACTTCTTTGCTGATTTTTTCCAGCTATTGATAACATTGCTACGTAACTTCTCGGTGAAAGTACATGTGTGTAGTACAACTAAAACTTTGTTTGCTTGTAGATTTGTTATGCGATCAAACTCTTCAAATACATGCAAATTCATAAGTCTTAGGATGCATTCGAACGCTCACCGAACCCAAGCAAACCATACCATACTGTGCCAGATTCTGAGAGTTCGAGCGTTCTGTTGAGAAAGCATACAGATGTACCGCATGAGTTATTTTCTAGCGGGGGTCACACATTTTGTAGCAACAGGGTCATTCACCTGGCGCGCTAAAGCTACTTACAAATGTCCCGAACAAAGAGAAATGAACTCTTTGCATTATGGTGTAAGTGCATGCTACACACATTCTTCACATGCGAACTTTTGGTATGCTTTTGACACCCTTTTGGAGCACATTGGGAAGTGGTCCACTTTTTGGCTTGTAAAGTCTAGTTCGGTGTGGAACACTTACAGGTGGGAGCTTTCGAGCGCTCCTCTGGTGCAGGTTCAGTACGGTTCGGTTCATTTTTAGAAGAGTGCTCGAATGCACCTTTGTGGTGAACCTCCCATGAAGTTATGGCGCAGCTGTCAGAACTGAAACTTTGACTGATGTTCACGTAAGCATACCAAGTTGTATGTTTTATTGTGAATATTGCATCTTAATGAGATATAATCATTGTATCATTTTGTTGATGCTTCTTATTGAATCTATCAAACTACAGAAACCACATTTTTGTTTTATGATATTTACTATTCATCGTTAGCATTTTCTAAGGTTAAGATATTTTGTTTTTTTATTTTCTTACTTCAAAGCCCTTTTACTGTATGTCAAATTGTTGGTTTCAGTAACAAAAGTTTCAAAGGCCTCTGAACAGATAAATTAACAACTGATTCTCGAATTTCCAACACAGTTAACAAGATTAAAGTTCCTGTTTCTCAAAAAACAAATTTAGCAGAATGTCTTTCTATGTGTGCACAATGACTTCACACTGTTCTGTGTAGTCTTTTTCCTATATAAGATAAAATTATGCAGAGAAATTCACGAAGTAAAAACTTCAAGCAGTATTCTGGACCACTCAAAAGATATCTGAAAAGAAAAATGAAATTTCACTAAGACAACAGTGAAAATTTCATCACTTCAAATGAAAATTGGAAAGTAAATTGTGTTTTAAAATCAAAATGTCGCAGATTTTTACTTAACAGTTCACAGTCGATATGAATATGCAGATTGTGAGTTTGATGATGTCAGCTCCTCACAACTTGCCATATACTAGTAGTTTGCACATGAGATCTTGAAATTTCCATTATATTTTTTTTTTGTTCAAATGCAATTATGCCCCAGTCTATAAGCTTAATTATTGATATATAGATCTGGCTGATTATTGTTTTGAAGATGTTCAGCCACAAATAATATATTTAACATTTTTGGCAGAAAATTGAATTTCTATATTATTTGTGCACAATCAATTAGAATTGTGAGGTAATGCCATTATCAGGTCTCTCAATTGCATTTTCATATGAACTGTTTGAAAAAAATTAGCAAGTCTTTAGAAAGATTTCAAAACTACCCTACTTTTAAACTTTCACCATTTTGGTGAAAAAAAATCTGACTCTTTCTTTCCAGACTATAAAAGCTGCTTCAGTCTGTTGATTATATCTGTTTGTGTCTTCTTTTTTTTTTTTCTCTCTCTCTCTCTGTAATCAGGAACTCCCAAGAAATATGACCCATCCTTCCATGGACCCATTGAAAACAGGTAAGCATGAATGCTTAATGTAAAAAAAAAATCTTGTCCACATCAACTTATAATGTTATTGAGGATGGGCTGAATTTACTACAACAGGTACAGTGTAGTCAACATGCATTTCTCATCTTGACACTAGCCCAAACTGGGGAACTTGTCTTCAACAGGTTTAGTGGCAGTTAATTCTTCTTTTATGAGCTGTTGTTTATCTACTGTATGACTGCTAAGACTTTTTAACTCATTGTATTAAAGAAAGGTGCAGAGAAAAGAACAGAAAATATGTCTGTGATGTCATGTTCATTTTATAATGGTGGTATACACTTCCACAACATATTTGCTTCTGTGACAACTCAAGGGGATTTTACCTGCAGTCTGATACTAGAAAAATGATGAGTTTCTCAGTAAAGGTTTGATATGATGTGATCTGGAGAGAAGTAGTTGTAATTACAGCTGTACTCCATCAGGAATCTAAAACATGATTTTATGACATTTTGCTAAAAACCACTTGTTACAAAAAACCAATGAGATACTGGAATGAAGATGAGTATTCCTGGTAAAGGTTTGATATGACATGGTTTTGGGGAGAAGGGCTTGTAGATTAACTGAATCAGCAACTAAAAATGTGATTTCTTGATGTTTTGTGACAAACCACATGTTACAAAACCAATGTGGTTGTGACCGATAATGTTACTGTTCTGTGAAATCATGTCAAAAGGAGATTTTATACTCTTCTTTCTGATTTGAGTGGAACTTGTAAACCATTCTGTCTGTTGTTTGTACTCTATTAATTTCAGTTGACTTGATTGTGGAATGCATGGATAGCATTTTTGGTATAGCTTCTCTGACAGGCATGATTCCATGATACAATGTATTTGCTCCTGCGACAATTGCTCCCTTGAAATATCTGCATCCTGAGCCAAACATAAATTCTACCCACAAACATAGCCCTCACCCTAATCCAAATCCTCACATCAAAGTAAACTTAACACCCTGTCACAACCCTAACACTACATCCTTTTTTCAAAGAGAGAATAAGACCAGAGCAAATGAAGCAGGAACAAATTTTGTGTCACCGACGGGCATGTATACCGTATGTCCCCCCAAAATTACAACGGGGCCCTCCGCAATGATATCTTTAAAAATATTGCATCAATCTAAATACAAATTCAGGGTATGAAACTATAACTCATTGCCCACATTATATTACAGAAAACCCCATTCGATTTGCTTCAGTGGTCAAAGAGAAATACGGAATTTTGTAGAGGATGTCGGGAATCTCGTCCCTCCAAGTTCTGTCTATTGTTCACACACAAGATCATCGAAATGCTAAACTTGGAAGAATCAGACTCATGACATGCTTTACTACAATCCACATTTCTCGGTGACCGCTTAAAGGGAAGATAAACCCCAAGAGCAATGTGGATTGAGTGAAAGCAGCAACATTAGTAGAACACATCAGTGAAAGTTTGAAGAAAATCGGACAATCGATGCAAAAGTTATGAATTTTTAAAGTTTTGGTGTTGGAACCGCTGGACGAGGAGACTACTAGAGGTTATGACGTATGAGTGGACAACAATACCAAGAAAATATAAAGAAAATTCTACAAAAATCCATTTTTCATGAAAATTACAAATTCCATCAACTTGATATTGACATATGTTAGGGGTAGCAATTATTCCCCCTGCTTTCTGAAAGAGGTTGGTCCATTGCTCTTTCATAATTCTAGAAAAGGGAATTTTTGTTGAATTTCCTTTATATTTCCTTTGTATTGTTGTCCACTCATACGTCATATCCTCTAGTAGTCTCCTCATCCAGCGGTTTCAGCACCAAAACTTTAAAAATTCATAACTTTTGCATCGATTGTCCGATTTTCCTCAAACTTTCACTGATGTGTTCTACTAATGTTGCTGCTTTCACTCAATCCACATTGCTTTTTGGGTTTACCTTCCCTTTAACCAAATCGAATGGGGATTTCTGCAAAATAGAGCTAAAATGTTATATTTTAAGACCCTGAAGTGGCATTAAAAAAAAAAAAATTAATCATATTGGGTGTTATCAACGCAAAAATCTGATTGTAATTTTTTGGGGACATACTGCAGTATGTCCCCCAAAAATTGCAATCAGATTTTCAAATTGATAACACCCAATATGATCTACCTGTGTAAGTGCTACTTCACGGTCTTAAAATATAACATCTTAGCTCTATTTTACAGAAAACCCCATTCAGTTTGGTTAAGCGGTCACAGAGAAATGTAGATTGTTGTAAAGCATGTCATGAGTCTGATTCTTCCAGTTTTATCAATTCAATGCTCTTGTTCATGAATATTTTAAAATAGATAGAACTTGGAGGGAAGAGATTCCCAACATCCTCTACAAAATTCCTCATTTCTCTTTGACCACTGAAGCAAATCGAATGGGGTTTTCTGTAAGATATGTGCAATGAGTGATAATTGTTTCATACCCTAAATTTGTATTTAGATTGATTCACTATTTTTAAAGATATCATTGCGGGGGGGGGGGGGGGGGGGGGGGGGTCCTGTTGTAATTTTTTTTTTTTTGGACATACTGTGTATGCACATATGTACACATACATTGTATGAACACATATGTATGCAACCTACGTTTTGAAATGGCTCTTGAAAAGGGTCCAGAGTGGCATAGAGTTTGAGTCACATTATAGATTATATTTTTTTAACAAACAAACAAACAAACAAACAAACAAGCCATGATGCTGCTGTTTTATCCAGTCATCCCTAAGGGGTTCTTACAGCCATATGGACCAAGTGCCACATGCTGTTGGGGAAATCAGAAGCGATTGCTATTTTGTTAGAATTTATATGTTCAATTTTATGTTTTTTTTTTTAACCATTCTTTACCTCACAATAATATGCCAAATGGATCAGCAGAAGGATTTGATTACTGATGTTGATATTGTGTGTGTTATTTTGCTGAACTGATTGCCAATACAAAGTGGTTGTGAGTTAGCTTTTTGAAGGTGTCAAACATGTTTGATTGATTGATTGTTTTTTTATTGATTGATTTTAAGTTTATTAGAAACAACCATGCAAAATAGATTGTAAATATATATAAATATGAATATTTGCAAAAGAAGAAGAAGAAGAAGAAGAAGTATAAAAATATCACAAAATGTATTTTGAACCACATTACAGGAGGTACCCGTGATAGTCTCTGAATATCAGACCACTTTCATTCTTTTGATGCAGTACAACCCACATGGTGTTGTGTTTCCATAAGAAAGTGGGAAAATATTCCTCTAACAGAAAGAAAATAGTCCCCCCCCCCCAAAAAAAAAAAAAGAGGTTTATCTGAATAGGTATTGTGACTTGTTCATTATTTTTTGTCTCACAGGGGTTGTACAGACATCATTTGTTGTCTTCTCTTCATAGCTGCTGTTGGGGGGATGGTGGCAGTTGGAGTTCTAGGTAAGCCCTTCTTCTGTTACTGCTTGTTAAATTTTTATACCCCCGCCAAACAAAGTTTGAAGGGGGTATATAGGAATCAACGGACGGTCGGGCGGTCGGTCGGGCGGTCGGTCGGGCGGTCGGTCCGTTGCAAATCTTGCGTCGCGAACTACTTCCTCAGTTTTCAACCGATTCCCATAAAACTTGGCACAGATGTGTGCCTTGGGTTGTAGATGTGCAAGACGTATTTTTTGACAGTACCCAAAAGTACGTTGCCATGGTAACGGCATATTATGGGCAAAAATGGGTACAAATCTTGCGTCGCGAACTCCTCCCACAGTTTTTGATCAATTTTTATGAAATTAGGTACAGATGTTCATATGAATATGTTAATGTGCAAGACACATATTTCCGCAGTGGCAAAAAGTGCCTTGCCATGGTAACGGCATGTTATTGGTAAAATATAGGGCAAAATGCTTCATGGCAAAACTGCTTCATCAGTGTTCTTCCAATTCTCATGGAATTCATATTGAATGTTTGTCTTAGGATATAGGTCAGCATGACACATTTCTTGACAGTGACAAAAAGTATGTTGCCATGGTAACAGCTCACATATTATGAGCCAAAATGATGGAAAATTTTGTGTTGCAAACTACTTCCTCAGTTTTTGCCCAATTTCCATGAAACTTGGTACAGATGTGTGCCTTTGGTTGTAGATGTGCAAGACGCATTTTTTGACAGTACCCGAAAGTATGTTGCCATGGTAACGGCATATTAATGGCAGAAGATCAAGGAAAGATCTTGCGGATTTAACTACTTCCTCAGTTTTTTGACCAAAGCTTATGAAATGTGGCGCACACCTTGGTCTTGGTGGGAAGATGTGCAAGACATATTTTTTGGACGTGTCGGAAGCTGCATTGCCATGGTAACGGCATATTAATGGCGGAAGATCAAGGAAAGATCTTGTGGATTGAACTACTTCCTCAGTTTTTGACAAAAGCTTATGAAATGTGGCACACACAATAGTCTTGGTGGGAAGATGTGCAAGACATATTTTTCGGACGTGTCGGAAGCTGCGTTGCCATGGTAACGGCAGTTAAATGGCAGAAGATCAAGGAAAAGATCATTCCTTGGGTAAGACTGTCGTCACGGGGCGGGGGTATTAATCACCTTCAGTGATATTTTTTTCTTTTAATTTCAATCTGGACGTTTTATGAGGATGGGGGGGGGGGGGAGAATGGGTTGGGAAGAGATGGGGCCAAAGGTGATTATGCTTTCAGCTCAATATTATTATTCTGACGATGGCCGATATAAAGGGTTGAGTGTTAATGTGGAACATGGTATAAAGTAACAGCGATTTTCTACTTTAGCTCCCTCCCCAACAAAATGAATCCTTTTTTGTTCAGGGCCCGAATTTGGGCCCTAATTGTACATTTTCATCTTCTACTTGAGAATGCCTGTTCAAATTTTGGTAGAGCTGTGTGTGATTCTGTAGATTAGTGACTGCGTGAAAGGTGAACTTGCGATACTCAGGTGAGCGCAAGACCCCCGGGTCTCTCGTTTCCACTGCAGGATGGAAGCATCACGGTTGGGCTCTCATTGAAAGGGAAAGTCCACCCTAAAAACAAGTTTGTTTCAATATAGAACAAGAAAAATGAGAGGATCAGGTTTAACTAAATTCTGTTTTAAAAGAAAAAAGTTCTGCAATTTTGAAAGTGTGAATAATCAAGCTCAAAGTGGCAACTCAAAAAAAAAAAAAAAATGGCAACTGTCTTCTTCCTTTCATTTTCTGCTTCTATTCTATTCACACAAACTGATTTTCATGGTGGATTTCCATAGTAAAAATTGCAAGAAATAAGTATCTTCTGCATAAATATGGTGAACAAAGTCTGTAGAGGCAAGAGATGATGGGTGTATAGAGTAATAGTGATGCTGCTGATGTCTGATTTCTTTTCATTTCACTTTTCTTGTGGGACTCATCAGCGAGGAACGGAAACCCACTGAGGCTCATCTACCCTACAGACTCCCTTGGCCAGTTGTGCGGCAGAGACGCCAACGTTAAGTAAGGCAGTTTCAGATCTTTAATAATCTCCTATTAATATGCATATTATTTAGCTCAAGTTTCACAAACTGATGGGGTATCTTAGATCCCCCTCATACCAGAATGGCAATAATTGTGTTTGTAAATGTGTTTAGTTAATGAATCAAGTATTTTTTTTTCTCACCTGAAAGCAAATGTGAATAATTTTCTCCCAGGGCATTTGGCTATACTGGAGATTATGGTTTTTAAATCAAGATTTGCTTGAATGTAGGAGTCGGCCTTTAATAGAGACTTTGAGACCTCTTTTTTTTTTATTTGCTTTATCTAGGACCTCATATGACATGGCATATTGTAGACTCTTTTGAGATTGCCTTCAAGTGAAATGCTTTACTTTTCTTTTCCCAAAGTTATGTGTAACAGCATAAAAGAGTTGAATAGCTCTTTATCAGGAGTTCAAAGAAGAGCTTTCTCCGTATGAAGATTTCTAGTTTTATTTTGTGAGAAATATACTCTTGATTTGACTTTGTTTTTAATGTTGTCAACATGTCTGAAATGCCCTTACTGTCTTCTTGACATCAAATACTTTGTTTACCTGCATGTTGTGTACATGAACAGGGGCGGATCCAGGAATTCTGTAAAGAGGGGGCATCTTTTCAAAATTAGAGGGGGAGGGGGGCACACATACCCCACCCCCTTTTTTATTTTTATTTCTTTTGTTTTAACAAAAAAATAGAGGAGAGGGGCGTGCCCGATGCACCCCCTCCTGGATCTGCCACTGACTAATGACGTTGATTTCTCATTTTTACACAGGAATGCGAGCTATCTCTTTTACTTTGATCTACTCGATTGTTTCCTCAACCCTACCACCACCATCCTCAATGCAGGATGCCCGACACCAAAGGTCAGTGTTCGGAAAAGTACTGTAAAGCCAGAC
Source organism: Diadema setosum (assembly GCA_033980235.1). Lineage (NCBI taxonomy): Eukaryota > Metazoa > Echinodermata > Echinoidea > Diadematoida > Diadematidae > Diadema > Diadema setosum. The sequence continues at coordinate 28,112,235 of CM067069.1, read as the reverse complement.
TTTTTCACGTGCATGAAATCTTATAAAGCAAATTTTGTGAGGAGCCAAGATTTGCAAAATTAAAATGTGAAAATAATGCTAATGTCATATGTTTATATTAGCAACATTTTGCATTGAATTGATGTCAAAGTCATAATTTGGGGGCAATTACACGTAGCAATGTTTAATACCATGCTGATTCTTCATGATTCTGTTTCAAAACACACAATTTAACGTGGATATAAAGTACAAACTAGTGAATAGACTTGCAAATCGGATGATGACTTTATAACATCACTTAATATGCACATTTAAGTTTACCAACATCATTATCACATGATATACATTTTCAGAACTTAAAGGGACTGTACAGTACTGGTTGAGGTGGGGATTCATGTTTTGAACATTCCTTAGTGAGATAATGAAAAGCCTCTTATGAAATATGAAAGAGCATGTAATTTTAAGAAGGATTCAACGTTTATTTGATGAAAATTGGTTTTCAAATGGCTGAGATATCCAAAAAGTGCTAATAATACGAGATATGAAACTCGTCAGACTGACGAGTTAGGTGATACGCTTGGGGTCATCAGATGTCGGTCATCTGTGATCGACAAAGAAAAGAATGTGATATAGGCACATTGAAGTTATATTGAGCGTGCATGCAAAACCGTTTCTCTAACCTCTCGGCCACGGGACATCCACGGAAATGGTAAGGCAAAAAAGAAATGTATAGATATTACAGGGAGAAAATCAATGCCCACTCAACCAACGTGGCCGCGTGAACATTGTATTGCATTGCTAGACGGAAATGCGGCCTTGTAACTACTGATGTCGCTATGCCATTTCTGGCAACTTGGGAAAAATACGTGCCGTAAACATAAAACCTATAATCGGCTGGTTTTGATACCTTGCCTTTAATCACAATTTTCAGTGTGATGACGTCATCAAAGTACAAAACAATGACATGGTCTTGAAAGACAATTGTTCAAAGTACAACACCTCCGTCGTCGTCATTACATACTATGATCGGTTTGACAAAGTCAGCCTGCAAAATTTTGCAGCAGTCGAAGCAATTTGGTCTCCAACACAAAGAGGGATATGGTGTGTGTGTGTGTGTGTGTGTGTGTGTGTGTGTGTGTGTGTGTGTGTCTGTGTGTGTGTGTAGGTGCGTTTATATACGAATGTGATTTCTACATGGACGAATATGTAATACAAAATTGAAGAAAAAAAAGTAAAATAGCTAAGTATTTTGTTTCGTGATCTTGTGGGGTTCGAGCCCGCACGTGTGCAACCTCACGTCTCTGAGACGTCGCCTTTAACCACTCGGCCATACGTCTCGACGAGAAAATATGAGGAACGTAAACTTATGTATGTGAAAGATGAATCAGGAATCGTTTTGTCCACATTCCATTCTCATTTTCAGTTTTAAACTGCAAAATTGTCAAACTGATGAGGAGATTTCAAAAAATAAAATGCATGATTACTGCAGCTTATTGTCTCAGTTACCACATACTTAAGTTACAGAGGAAATGGAGCAAAATCAGCTGAGATAAAGGTGCTTAAACGTTGTCAAGTCAATGCACATAAAAAAAAAATCACCTCCCATAGACATAACACGTAAACTTGTCTGATTTTGAGTCTTTACCATTAATAACAATTTGAAGTAAGATGGTAAGTCTTCTCGAACCAAGAGTGTGGAACGTAAGCTTCTACGTGAAAGATGAATCATGACGATCACCCGTGACCGACACATCTTCAAAGGGATCAGTTATTAGAAGTGGAAGCCCTCGTGCCAAGCATATTGTCTCAGCAATTCCAAAGCAATGATACCCTTACATTTAGGCATACCATAATTTCCCTCTGAAATCAATGGTAGGTATTATTCATGTACAATTGCTTGCCTTGTCCACAAACTTTGCTTTACAAACTTTTTACAGTGAAACGTGTCATAACATAATTCTGTAACTCCATTAGCAGGAATTGACTACATAAAGAAAGATATATCAAATTGAACGCTTAGCGCGTATAACTCAGGGGAATTTTAGCCTGATGCTCTGTTCTTCACTGCTCAGATACCAACAACACTCATTACCTACGGCTACGTATAGAGAAACAGCCATGACGAAAATAAGTTATTTCTTTTCTTTGGCAGATAGACACACAACCCCTTTAAACCACACTATAATTGACATGGAGGGACATGAAAAAGTTCATTACTACTACTAAACAGTGATGCCTTCTACTCATGTGGCACAAGATACCTCTATAGCAACATAAAAAATGTCTACAACTCCGTTATTGCGTCAAACAATAACATCCTGGAATTTCAAAGAGATGAGCGAGACGCCATACACCTGGCCTAGAGTTAATTCATTCAGTTGCCATTCCTGCTCCAGTTGAGTTATGCAAATTATTTTCCGACCTGTCTTGTGACAATATAACAGGAACAAACGTAGAGAAAAGGAAAGGGAAAAGGAAAGGTGGCAAGCGGGACACTGTACCAAGGGCAATTTAAACAATACGTATGATAAATGAAGCAAATCCAACCTCCAGCCTCCGACAAAAAAAAAGGAACTTGAGCGACTGTGTGTCGTGGGGTAGTATAATTGATAAGATAATACGATAATTGACATCGATCGGAATAAAGCTGAACTGCCAAAAGAAACACAAAGAAAGAGAGAGAAAAAAAATGATAGCGTCCTGCGGGTCTCGAACATCTCGTCCTAAGGTAGTGCATAATGACCATGCAGCGCGCTATGTGACTATAAAGCCACACGGCTGTACCGAAGATCGGATGTGAAATTTATCTTTAATCTTTATATATATATATATATATATATATATATATATATATATTTATTTATCTTAAATATTTATACCATATACAACATGAAAAAGTTCATTACTACTACTAAACAGTGATGCTTTCCATTCATGTGGCACAAGATACCTCTATAGCAACATATAACCTGTCTACAACTCCGTTATTGGGTCAAACAATAACAACCTGGAATTTCAAAGAGATGAGCGAGACGCCATACACCTGGACTAGAGTTAATCAATTCAGCTCCCATTCCTGCAAGTTATTTAAACGTACATGTTCCTACCTATCCTGTTACAGTATAACAATAACCAATGAAGAGAAAAGGAAAGAGCAAACGAAAGGTGGCAAGCGGGACACTGTAACAAGGGGCAATTTACAACATTAAGTGTGACAAAATCAATGAAGCAAACCCAATCTCCAAACTCCAATACAAAACAAGGGAAATAGAGCAGCCGTGTTCACGGGTTACGTACACTTGATAAAATAATACGATAAATGACATCGGAGTAAAGCTGAACTGCCGAAAAAAAAAGAGAAAAAAAGAAAGAACGGATAAAAGTCCTGCGGGAGTCGAACCTCTCGCCTTCCGGTATGGCGTTATGAACAACCAGCGCGCTAACCGATTATGCCACATGGCTGTCCTGAAGATCGAGTGCGAAACTTAAATCTAAATACTATCGTGACAGTGTTGACTTGTGATGGCGCTATTCAACTTTCCACAAGTGGCAGCGTGGATTCGATCAATATACAGTTGCAAAGAAAAATTGGGAATCGTTCCGTACAGATTGCATTCTCATTTTCAGTTTTAAATTGCAAAATTGTCAACCTGATGAGGAGATTTGAAAACATAAAATGCATGATTACTAAAGCTTATTGTCTCAGCTACAACATATTTATGTTTCAGAGGAAATGGAGTAAAATCAGATGAGGTAAAGGTGCTTAAACGTTGTCAAGTCAATGCATGGTTTTAAAAAAAATCACCTCCCATAGACATAACACGTAAACTTGTCTGATTTTGAGTCTTTACCTTTAATCACAATTTCTAGTATGATGACGTCATCATATTTCAAAACCATTACATGGACTTGAAAGGCAAATGTTCAAAGTGCAACATATCTGAATTTGGGGTGATATTGAGCTTAAACAACAGAGATACGAGCAAATGAATGTCAGAAACAGTACCTCAAAAAAATCAATTCCACTTTTTTGGTTTAAAATGACGATATGATGACGTCATCGCGTTTGCCTGGCAATACTGATACTTGGAATGTTATTTACAATTCATATACTTTTGTAATATGCAATATAAATATAGGGTCAACGGACGATTTAAAGAGCTATGGCGAAATAAACAAAGACATGTTTTTTCACTATATTTGCAGAAAGACGCGCACGCGGAATTTCAACTTTGACGCCAGTGCATTCCTTTGTTATAGGTCGAAATCGATCGGAAATCAATGGATATTATTACTCAAAGTATCAGGAATCCAAATCAGTCAAAAAAATTGCATTTTCATGTTGCTTACGGGCTCTGCGCGCGGAATTGCGCGGACGGACGCGCACGCGAGAAAATGTTTGAAACGCTTAAAATTGTCTGAAACTTCGAGATTTCCCATTGGTAAGTCGTTTTGAGCCTTTTAGAATTTTGACGCGCGCTTACGAGCGCGTAATGATGACCTGTGTAACTAGCGTTAAAAAGTAAGATAGAGCGTGACCTGAACTTCATGTCCACCGAAAATGATACAGAAATGACATCTAGTTATGAAGTTATGATCGATCATGTGACAAGGTCCGAAAATCACAAAATGGCGCCTAGATGACGTCATAGATATGTTACTGTCATGAAAACCTTATTGTGGCTAGATTTTGTCATGAGACATGTCGACTGAAAATGTCATGTTATTTCGTAATGTCATTCTTGAGATATTGACGACACAAAATTGTCCAGAAAGAAAGAAGAATAAAAAAAAATAAAGAGAGATTTTGACAATCACAATAGGTGATACGCTGATAGCGTATCACCTAAAAAGGCGACATGCCACAACTTTATTAGGATCTCTTTTTTTCACATTGTTTTTGGATATCTCAGCCATTTCAAAACCAATTTTCATCGAATAAACTTTTGATACCCCTTAGAACTGCATGCTCTTTGACATCTCATAGAGTGGTTTCTGAATATCTCGCAAAACGTTAAAAGCTAAATCCTCACCTCGACCAGAACTGTACACACCCTTTAATCTTAATTATTTCACATCTGATTAAGTCAACTTTTCCGTGTTTCTGTTTGTCTTATTTATTTCAGACAATATAGATGAGGATGGGGAATTCATTTCAAGTTTCTAGACCAGTACCTGAGTAGTCCATGCTTTTGTTCCTATTTTATTTGTTCCAAATTTTCATTTTTTTCTTCTAATCTCCATGTCTGCTGGCTTGCTTTCTTCTGTCTATTAAAACTCTCAATCTATATGGTTTACACATGGGCCACAGAACATTTTGGAAGGGGGGGGGGGATGTTCAGGGTTTACTTTGTTCTACCTTTTAGGTGGTTCGCTTTTTGTAGAAATTCGAAAATTTGTAGAAATTTTCACTTGTTTATATTGAATGGGATTTTTGGTTCAAAATCTCAACCTGTTGAGGATGAGCTAATTTACTGTATATACAAATTTCCCATAGACACCTGCCCACGTATACTTGGAACGTGTCTTCGTCAGGTTAAGCCATTATTTTTCCCTGTCATTTTCTTTCACAGATATGTGTGTCCCAGTGTCCCACAGAGACGTTTGCTCCATACACCCTCCTCCTGACGGGGGATGCAAGCTTTCTCACTAACTTTGTCGACCAATGGGACCAGTTTATCTGTATGTACGACTTTAACCCTGAGCAGGAGTTTAACGATCCATCTAGCCCGTATTACGTAAGTTTTATTCCGCTTTCATCCTTTTATCCTTTAATATCATTGCTGCAGGTGATGTGAGTGACAAGTAGGTATTGAAACAAAACATGGAAGCAACTGCCATGATTTGAAGGAGACTGAGTTAAAATTGTCTGCATTGTTGCAGAAAACAAGGCACTGTAAGAGTGGACAGTTTTGCTAAGTCAGGTAATTTTGCTTGTTTTTGATTCCAAAGAACAAAATAGATACTATTACTTGCAGATGTATTTGCAGGATGTTATTTTGGCGATAGTTTCCTGTAGCACGAAATGCCTGAAAATATCCACTTTTACACGTTGTACATTATGCAAAGAAAAAACAATGGAAGAATGCATAACTTGTGAGGTAAACATTGTATGTCGGTCGGCCATTGACTTTCTGCACACACAGTGTACATCATGTGTGAATGGGTGTGTTTTGTGTGTGTGTGTGTGTGTAGATTGCCCTGTATGATATTTCTATTAATCAGCTGTTCCTGTTAGTCAAAACTTCAAATATTCAAATACAACTTGTATTACAGCATTGTACTAGTACCGTATTGACAGGTGTATAGACTGTTAAAGTTGATTTTTTTTTTTCCAATAATGAAGACCAAATGTGACCATGCACCACATAACGAACAAAAAGTCGCACCCCTTGATTTTAAGCGAGGACTCAAAAAAGGTGAAACAGGTCAACCAAGTCAATACCAAGTTTTTCATATTTTCTGAATGAGCTACCCTTCTACATTGTTCTTAAGCATGGGATCATAAAATGAATGGGAAAGTTGATTTTCAGCAGTTTTTCTACAACCATTTTTGTAAAGTATAGTGAGATCAGGTATGTCTTAGAGTCCCCTTTTCATTTCTTGATAATCCTTTGCTTACTCTTCACTTTCAAGTCTGATAACTTTTGAAGGGATAATTCTACTACTTTGAAAGTTGGCATTAATCATGGACAGAATGTGTTAATAGAGCATGCTCAATTTCAACTTAATCTGATAATCCCTTCATTGTTGTTGCTCCTGTGGTTTACATCCTGTTTTTTTTGTCCCATTCTTCACACAACTAGCACGGTTTGGTAAAGATAAAGCGCTTGAATAGACAGATAAACCCTGTACTTCAGAGCCTTTTTCCTCGGTTCACACTTTTCCAGAGTGTGTGCTTTCTTTCCAATATTTAGATAGGTTAGGAGAGTCCATTCCAAGTGAGCCATACATCATTGTAAAGCTTAGAGTCTGCTCTTTCAGAATCTGCCCTTAACTAAAAGTCCATGTCTGGCGACTTTTTGTTGGTTTTGTGGTGCAGGGTCACAGATACGTGTAGTCTGGATATGGCCTCTACACAGCAGTACCCAAAGTTGGACAATTTCAGCCATTTTATCAGAAGTATCTGAAATGTGTATACACATACATGGACATAGGAAGGTGTATGTACATACACACACATACACAGTGCACCCAGTGCTGCTTTTATGCAATGAATATGTACTCTTGTAAGGTTGTTCTGTTGAGTAACCTCATTGACGTTCCAAAGTTTAACCTGTTGGTATTTTTGCTACCAGCTTAATTAGCTGTTTTGTTTTGTGTTGTTTTTGTTTTTAATAATGGGATAGCTGCAATGTTTCATTGCCAGTTTTATTGTAAATAAACAACACAGAGACAGTCTAATAAGATGGCTGGAAGCTATAGACTCCGTAACTCATAACAGCAGAACAAGCTTTGCTCGTGCACAACGATGCATCGTATCTTATTTTATTAGTACAAGCCACAAAAAAAAAGGTGATAAGTAAAAGCACTGAGCCCTCTAAGTTTCCATATCATCACATCATGTCTTTGAAGCTGAGCAAACATTTCTTTCTTTTTTTTCAATACCAGCCATAATGAGAGTCTCTGAGTAAATCATATCTTTCTTCGTCCTGTTCTTCACAGCAAAAACTTCAGAAGATCTTGGAAGACCAAAAGTGTGCATCCTATTATCTTCCTAGTGAAAACTGTGAGTATTGAATGTTTGTCGCTCATGTGTGGAGAAAGGTGATTGAGGGATTATGACAAAATGTAGCCTAACAAGTCCCCAAAGCACATTTTTGTACTTTATCGTGATATTTCTCTTTCTGTTATTGAGGTTTCAATTGATGTAGAATTTGTTGAGGTAGAATTATCCTTCATTTTTGATGGTCCCAGTGCAAAACATACAAAAATTCACAGACTATGAGTCTCTGTAGACAAAAATAGTCATTTGGGTTGACCAACTCAAATTTTTCTCTACCTATTGCCAAGACTTAGCAGCTTAAAACCAAACCGAATTTGAGATATTGGCCCTTTTTTTTCTGGATGAATGAGAATATACTTTTTATTGGTATTCCTGTACAGCACACTTGAGTGACCCTAATCATTAAATCCTCTTTTCTTCTTTTCTTTGAGACTGTGCCTCCTAACTTTTGCTTATTCTAATCACTTTTTGAATGAGTTTGAATAGGCCAATTTGAGCAAGATATATACTATATTATTTTAAAGCTTACAGCTTTTTGAATGGTCTTTCACACTACTATGTAGAAAAGTCAAAATTCACTTTTGACTAACTTTTGTTAGTTTTGAGCTGAGCAGTTGCATTTGAGATCTTTGCTTTTTTTTTCTTAAGCTTCATTATTGCTAAATGTATAGCTGATTTTAAACCGGCAACACAGTTTACAAGATTAACATTCCTGTTTCTCTCTCTGAAGTTGGTAAATTTTATTTTGTAAATTTCATACTGATTTGCATAGATTTAGTGAATATACATGTAACCAAGGGTCTGTTTCGTGAAGTCATCACATCAAAGTATATGTAAATATCAGAAAGTCCAAAGTCACTCATAAATTGTTATGTAGAAAAGTAAAATCCATTTAATGAAGTCTCTCATAAATCTGTCTCATGAGCAAAAGATCTCTCTTAAGACTTTCATGAAATGAACCCCATCAATACAATATATGCGTTGACATTCAGAGTTGCCAAATTGATGATGATGGCAAGATGACTATTTCTGCGGCAATCTTCCCTAGCACTTTATGACTTGATGTAATTTTTAAATTAAAACTCATGGTTATTTATCATAGACGACATCACTTTATGTCTAACCGTGTGGATGACAAATAAGTAGTAATACAGTGTATCTAGAGAAGAAAGGAGCATATTGCGAAGAGGTTTTGAGCTTGTAAATGTCATTGGAGATATAATGTATATGTCAGGTGATTATGATCGTCTTTACATGCACAATGTTATGTAATCAAACTAGTAGTAGACACTGTTTAATGTTGGTTGCTCAGTTTTAAAAGTGTTATTCACCTTTCCTGACTAAGCTTTGTACTGATGTTCAAATTGATGAGGAGCTGACAGAAGTTTGGACAGTTGTATGTAGCTCTCTCAAGATATCTGTGAACTGATATTGCCATGCTGTTGAAACTTTTCAAAATGGCTTATTTTAATTCTATCATCTAAAGAAAAAAACATTGAGTATGGTTAATAAGCTCTCATAAATGTATTCACTTTCAAAGCATATGATCATATGTGACCCGCTACAACAAAAATCCTAAAGTCGCTGATGGCTGAGCCGAGAAAATCGAGTTTGAAGTCACATCATCAAATTTTGTCAAAACAATTGGATTTCTGTTTTTGGCATAATTTTATAGTCAAATGTTTTGTCTATCATCTGACGAAATTTAGAAGCTAAATGATCAAAGGAAAGGCAAGAAATCAGTGTTTTTCTGGGCCATGATTTTCCGACTTTCAACGTAACAGAATTGTGTCCGAAGATTTGGATTTAGCGCGGCAGCTAGAACCCACCCCTAGCGACGAGGGAGTGATCTTATTGGTCAGTGCGTGGCATCCTGATTACTGATTGGTCTGGGTAGACTGCTGGCGCTATGCTTGAATGAACACCGTGGAGGTCACTAGGAGCATACCTTCTATTGTTAAGCGGTGAAAACTGTCTCGCCTCATCTTGATCATGATAGCGTCGGAAGGAAAAGTTTGAAGGCATTTTTCTCGAAACTCTGATTTCCACAACCACTTGACATGCGCTAATAAAATCATTGATATCTCTGCAATTGCGTACCTTTATGAGTTGTGCTATATATGAAATTAAAGTAAAAGAGTAAAGGAAATAATGTCATGCCATTTTCAGAAAATTGTCCTTCCCGACTTTCAGATCCTTTTGTTGTAGCGGGTCATACGTGTATATTGATGTGAATTTCTTTCATAGGTGCCCCTTTAGACAATTCAGAAGCACAGATGGTATGTAAAACTATACTGCAGCTCAGATTTTTCAAGCTGCAACATTGATAGATCTTTCGTGCCTTATAATTAATTGACTTTAAAGATAAGGCATGAACCACTGATATATCAAAATCTGGAATGATATTATCTAGAATCTGCTCTGTGATTTGTTCTTGTGTCTTTTTCATGAATTACCTTTTCAGTGTTGTAAAGCAAATCTTATTAATGGGCATTTAAGTCAATAGATCTACAATTTGGCTGTGCATTTAGTTATTTGGTATTGTCATCAAGTTGCTGCTTGGCCGTTAACTGCAGATGCCGACAGGTGTGTTCCGGCATTCCTCGTCTCAGAAAATTCCTCCCTTGCCGATATCTTCACCGCCGGTCTCACAAACCTGCAGACGCTCAGTGGACTGCTGCTGTCAGAGGGAAATGTCACCGACACATTTTCGAGGTGTGTGTGGAATCTGCAAAATGAGCAATTCAGGTTGCCAGTCATCAGAAGGCGTTTTCACATCAGCGTGATAAAATCCAAGCTCGAGATATTTTTTAATTTCCCAAGTCAGAAAATAGCGCGCTTTTTTGAAACATCGGGCTGATATGAAAACGCCTAAAGATTCCAAATCTCCAGCTTTTTAAATGTGGGGGGGGGGGGGGAATGGGATGGGGGGAGATCTCTCACCAAAAATTACAGTTTTGGGAAGATCTTCATGTGTTTGCTCTGGAAGCTATTTTGTCAAGCAGAGTTTTGGTTTTTGACATTTTGTGAAGAGGTGAATTGTCGGTAGGAAATGGCACTGTAAATTGATTGACAATCATTTTTTAGCCAGAGCTGCAGATAGGAATGTCCAGTGGTTATATGTAGTGAGAAAATTGGAAATGAGCAAGCTTTTACATTGAGTAACAGTAAATGGTCAAAGATTAAAGGTCAAATACCATCCAAAAGTAAGTTAAAATGTCAATTTTTTGCCATTGTAGGGTATAAAAGTAATAATGTTATGTGATGTAATGTATGGGAGTACATGTCATTAGCAAGATATTGCAATGTGCAGAGGAGGTTAAAGGTCAATCCTTGATCTGTGGTTAAGATTTCATCAAAATGTGAATGAAGGGATGTGTATATGTTTAGCAAATATTTTACTGATTGTGTAAGAAACAATGGCAATTGAATTGGTGTGAATCCTTTTTTTTTTCTCATTCTCCTTAATTTGGTCATCATGTTAAACATAAAAAAATTCCTGGCAATGACTGCCACAGATGTTCCATATAAATAACTAGAAGAGTACTTTTAGAGCGCAGACCTCTGCCAAGCAGCTACTTTCCACCGATGATCTTGCTCTTCCCAAATAGATTTTTCTCCTCTTCACCACTGGGGAAAAGCTCTTTGGGCTCTTCCATATACATCAGTGATTTCAACACCCATTAGGTATACATTCTGAAAAATCGCCCGAATTCCCAAGATAGAAGCCTTTGTTATGTCATAAACCCTCAGCTGCGCGGCGCGCCTCGCCCTAGCAGAAACTAGAGCACGCACTTTAGTGCGTGCAAACCTCAAATACGCGCAATCTGAACTCCCAAGTTCATTGACCCTACCTGCCAAAATATCAAAAATCCTTCATAATTCCCCCAAAATTTGTGGATCACACTACCAAAATTTAATCATCTGTTACTTGTATCATAGTCTAGTGGGATTTGGGGAAAATATGACTGTTAGAGGCATTTTTTAGTAAAAGTTGGGAACCTGTCTATTTTGTGTAATTCAAGTACGCTGAATCCAAAATTTCCTGTTCCCAGCGGAATTCTGAGTCTAAGAGCATCTAATTTGCAAAAACAAAATTGCCGAAAATCCATTGCTTTTTAAGGTGTTTCGATGATCTAATTTTCATAAAATTTCCATAGACATGCAGAAGTAGTAATCATTTCTGAAATTAAGGTGCAGAGACAATAGCTAGGTTATCAATTGTTCATACCAATCACTTATATATACAAATTAAGAAGTGAAATATGCAAATTTGGAGTTGCCGCTGATAAAGCAATGCATTACCGCATATGCTCATATAGAGCCTATAGTACCTACTTGTTCACTTCTGTTTTTAATCATTTTAACAAGTTAACAAGTTATCGGGGAAACAAAAAGTGTATAGTGTCGTCGGGGTCCAATCAAAATTAAGTCCTGCAATCAATCAATTCAAAAAAATTGAATAACACTTGTGCAAATATCTATGCAAAGTGGTATACAAGAGGATACATAACTGGCAGGATTCTAGATTCTGCAATGCATTGCCACAATATTTGAATGTGAATCATGATTCTGATCACAGTTATCATTGTATCAAGACCAGTTCATGATTCCTAGTGCAATAAAGAGATACAAGAACCAACTTTAAGTATTGAAATAAAACACGCTTCTCATTTGCATAATGGATTATGCAAATATTTTTTAGTTTTCTCAACATATTTTCCCCCTAAAACAAAGTTTTGCTATCAAAATGTGTCTTGGCGTAGTGAAAAATAGATATGCTATCGGTCAAACAAAGTGTAAATGGTTTCATCAGAGTCCAAGGAAAATCAAGTCCAAAGGAATAACAATATTTGCAATTACGTATGCAAATTCGTGTGCAAGAGGCTATACTATGACAGGCTTCAAGATTCTACAACACATTTCCGTGATATATTGAATTTGAATCATGATTATAGTCATCATATCAAGACCTAAGTTCATGATTCTTTCGTGATAAAGAGTTACAAGAAAAAAAAAGGTATTAGAAATACCCTAATAATCTAATTTGCATAATGAGTTATACAAATAGTTGGCCATTTCTAGGAATATATTCCCTAAAACAAAGTCTTGCTATCAAAATGTACCTTGGTGTACTGAAATACAGCTAAGTTATTGGGCAAACAAGTTGCACATTAAAGTGTCGTCAGAGTCAGAGGTAAATCAAGTATTAGAATCAATCAATGAAGAAGAACTGAATAACACAGAATATGGAAATACAATTGCAAATTGGTATTCAAGAGGCCATAGACCAGGCAGGTTTCGACATTCTACACATGTACAACGCACTGCCGCAATATATGAAAATGTTTAATAACAGTTATTACATCAAGACCTGTTAATGATTCCTTGTGTGATTTAGAGATACAAAAATGACTGCAACTACTAAACAACACACCTCTATTTCCTCATTTGCATAATGAAATATGCAAATACTTACCCATTTTCCATGCATATTTACCACCAAAACATGGTCTTGCTCTCATTAAAGTTATTGGGCAATCACATCACTACACATTTCTCTACAGATTAGTGCAAGGTGACTTTATCCTTCCCTGTACTTTGTTGTTTTCATTGGACAAATTGACTTTATGTTTATTTTCACTCCGCAGTTGAATGTGAAATCAAGTGGCAACTTTCATAAATCTCGTCTGCGAACATAATTTATGTCATTTTTTATGTATCCTCTTCACTTCTCTGCAGGCTAAAAAAAATTGTAAGAAAAATCCTGGTATCTCTCGGACAGTGTCGGAAAACAGAAACGAAGAATGACTTTGTAATTCTTCAGTCATCAGCACTTTTTTATTTTGGCTATTAAAGAAACATAATCTGAATCAAAAAGTGTATTTCTCAATCGAGCTGAATTGATCTACACTCATGCAAGTTTGCATCATCATATTGTTGCTAACATGCACACGCTGCCGTACATCGTAGGCCGTTTTCGGCGGGAGATCTCCCGCCGAAAGCCCATTTTTGCAAAATCTCCTGTTCTCCCGCTTGAGATGTAATTTCTCCCGCCCTGGCTCTGTGTCTCCAGCTTGAAATGATTTCTTACTTAATATCATTGTATGTTGAAAAAATAAGCCTTAGATAGCATGAAAGAGCATCTAGAACCCTAGAGCTGGACCCCTGTTGCGAGGAACTTCGTGCACATCAAATTGGAGTCTCCCGTTTGCTAGGGGTTTCAGGCGGACGAATCTCCCAATCAGAAGGTGCTTGGGGTTGGAGTCTTTGGGCCTGATTTGTGACATTTGCATCGAAACGTTCTGTATTGCTTTCGCAAGCACATTAAATCATCTCAAGGCAACTTGAAAACCCTGGTCCTCCATAAGAAGATTCATATTCTAATTCCTAGACAGAAATTCAAGTGACAACATCGATATTCAAAAACTATACTTGATAAAGCATATAATGAGAGGCAAAATGGCGACCATTTACGTCTGATACGAATTGGAATCTTCTATATGTATCATGGTTCCTAATGAGTATTCAGAATTCATTAGTTCTTAATACAAACCACTGGCCCTTAAAGCTAGAGGCCTGTTTGCTAAGAATGTAATTTCTATGATCTGAATCACACCTGGTGAGATATATTGAAAGTCAGACTGACAAGGGAGCGTGGCGTTGTCCAGTTCAGAATAAATTTAAATGCATCATACCTGGTGGTTATCACTGGCAGCATGTTATCCATGTATATTGAAAACAAAAAGAAAAGGACCAGGAAGGTGTGAACCCCTTATTTCGCAGATTGCACTGACCGAGGCAATTTCAGAGTTCAAACTTTCATGGAATTTGACTAAGTTACATTCTTATAGCAGATGTAGAAGGATCAAATCTAGGAAGATGTATGCCACACGTCTGTTTTTCCATTTCTTTTCCCTCACTGCTATTCTATCATCGTTATTTAAGTTTATCATGATAAGGCGCGGTCAGAGTGGCAAAAGATTGCAAAGTTTAAGATCGCAAAGTCTTTGAGATCTTTTACTGTTCGGTGACACTGGTAAGAGATCAGTGTTTCGCAGGGATGGCATTATAAAATGAAATATCCCTAGCTGTGGATGGAAGTTTCGTGGAAGGTTTGCACGCACTTGAAAAACTTCAAGATCTTTAATAATGATTGTGATCTTAAACTTTTCAATATTTTGCCCATCTGACTGCGCCTTTTGAGATCTTGGAGATCGCGATATTAAACTTCTTGATCTTTTGCCAGTGTGTGATCCCGGCTATTCTAGAATCTTAACTTCGCAATGGATCCTTCTCCAGTCTTAAAGAATTTATGTATATAATTTCATCTAACGGACTAACATAATTCTGTTCATTCATTTGGGCATCAGTAATGTTTGTTGTGAAGTTTTTCTTCAATTTGAAGAAAAAAAAAACGCCTCAAGAGAAAATAGAATAAGACCACCTATAACGTTTCAACCTATAGACGAATGTTTAATATGTATAATCATATATATATAAACCCTTCAAAAAAAGTTTGGAAATCTGAGTTTGATCAATCATTTCTCATCTTTCCTTAAAAATGATTCATATGTGCTTAGTACCACAAAAAGATTGTTTTATCCTCTTTAAAAAGATACCATACTTGTTATGATTATTGTATACATGGAGGTGCAGTGCTTACAAATATGAGGTAAAGTCAGAATTGAAAAGTTGCAAAATGGCCCAATTTTTGACATCCATAATGCAGTTTCCTTGTGATGAGTGGGTTCCCCATTTTTTCTTTGGTGTTCATTTAGTGTAACATCAGCATTTTTATGGAGTGAAACATGTACAATTGTATGTGTTCAACGAAACAGATAAACACACACACACACACTAACGATCATGACTCAAACCATTTCATCTCACAGAACCTCGCCACATTAACCGCAACAAAGACATAAAGAGGGGACATGGCATGGTCTTGATTTTATTGGAATTTTATCTTTATTTTGTCTTCATTTTGTCGTTATTTTGTGTTTACTTTATGTTTACTTTGTCTTTATATTGTCAATGAACATTATCGGGGCTCAGCATCTGGTGGACGAGCCAAGTGCTTGCACCACTGCCTGGCTCTGTGTCCTCATGCTGTTGATTAGCGTCAACCAGTATCTGACGGAGTCCTGCCTGTATGTCGTTGCATTTGTGACCCTCTTCCCCACAGCTCGACCAAGTTGATCCCAAAAATGTTCTATGGGGTTGAGGTCGGGGCTGCATGCAGGCCAGTCCATTTCTAATGAGGCCTTAGCTCTCTCTCTCGAGAAAGTTGTGCACATGTCTCTCTCTGTGGTTTTGCGTTGTTATCTTTTTGAAGCATCTCAGCTTAAACTTGCCCTATGGTGCAGGGTTTTTAAACTTTAGTTACAAGTGGCATGATGTACAACCATAAAACTTGATTAGCTACCAAATTGCCTGGCATGCCACCACTGAAAACTTGAATGTGAAGTTAAGATGTCTATTGAAATTTGCCTTCATGGCTGACCAGTTGAGAACAAAAGACATAACACAAAAGAACATGTTCTTTATGTACTCTTCACGACCATTCTCATTCATAAGGACAGTTCTTGTTTGTTTTGCAACTTTTCAATGCAGACCTTGTCAGACACGTTTGAGTACAGTTCTTTACTTGATAGCATAATCATAATGAGTAGGATATCATCTTAAAGAGAATTTAGTACTCTTTCCATTGATATCAAGCATGTTGTATAGTGCTTACAAACTGGAGAAATTTACAACTGAAGTCAGATTTCCAAACTTTTTTTGAAGGGTTTATATATATATTTATATAGAGTTTCCGTGCTGATGCTACAGATTTGCATATTGGAGCAATACCATAATGGATGTTGCATATGAACAAAATGGCATTAATCAATGACATTTTCCACCCCTCCACACACCTCCATAAAAAAAGCTGAGTCATGATCCGCATAGAGAGAGTTTTCATCAATTCGTTTTGCGATTATCGATGTGCTAACATATTTTCATGGAATTAACAATTTTATGACAATATTGCAGCTATTTTGTATGTATTATGCAAATTAGATGTTAAAGTTTATTTGCTTGAATAAGACCCGTTTTTGGCCCTAGCGCAATTGATTTTGGTTAATTGATTAAATAAGTCATTTTGGTTCCTTACTAGAATTCTAAAAAAAAAATCCAAAAGGACCTTTTTAGAGGATTTGAAAACTAGAATCCAACCAGGGTATATAGGCTATTGAATGAAGTGCATGCACATAAAACTCATGAAGACTACATATGATTTGCATACCAATTACAATATTTGCATTTATTTTGATACCACTGAGAAGGGATTCCGGTCTTTATCTATCCCTCAAAGCCTTAAAGTCCACATATCTAGTGTATTAACTTCCCTCTGAAGAAAAAAAAAAATGTAAAAATTACTCTTTTTTTCATTTGTTTGTTCATTTTCCATCTGAGAAGATGGCTGGATAGCCCATATTCAGCTACGTTAAGCTGGTCTTCCATGGGGTCCAGTTGGATTTGAGGTGGGACCACTTCACTGGGTTAAACACCCTGCTCTTTACGATGAATGAATGAAGCGGGATCTTTTACGTGCATGAGCTGTTACTCTCTCATACACGGGACCTCCATTTTATGTCCTATCTGAGGGACAGAGTGTTTTGCCTCTTGCTAGAGGGGACGGTATGTTTACACACAACATTGCTCAGTCCAGACTTGGGTTCGAACCCGGGCCGCGTGATCGTGAGGCAGACGCGCTACCGACTGAGCCAACTCACTGCCCTCTTTCAGTGTTAATATATATTTAACTGCATATTTCAGTCCTAATATGCATAGTTATGAAAAAAATGTACTGTTTACCACCTGAGAAACGTTTATCCCTAAAGTTGCTAATTCCATTCTATGTACAAAGATTTGAAATCATCTTTTTTTTTTCTAGCTCGTTTGAATCGGTGAATTTCGCTTGGAAACCGGAGTTTTCCTAACCCTCAAAATCTTAAAGTTTACATATCTAGTGTTTAACTTGCCTCTCAAGAAAAACAATTCTAACAATTACTCTTTCAGTGTTAATATATATTTATCTGCATATATTTGCATAATTATGAATACAATGTAGAATTTACCACCTGAGAAACATTTATCCCTCAAATTGCTACTTCCATTCTATGTGCAAAGATTTCAAATCACTTTTTTCCAGCTTGTTTGCAAAATATTTCTAGAAAATGCACGTCAAAAACTGACAATTTGTGTGGCTGATTAGCCATTTTGTTTATGCTTATTAGATGGTCAAGATCGGTGAATTTTGCTTTGGAACTGGAGTTTACCTAACCCTCAAAACCTTAAAATCTACATATCTAGTGTTTAATTTCATTTGCCTCTCAAGAGAAAATGTGAAAATTAATCTACCAGTGTTAGTACATACATGTATATCTATCTGCATAATTCAGTCCTAATGTGCATAATTATGAATAAATTGTACTATAGTACTTTCCGCATAATCGGGTAGGCTCTAGCAGAGCGTTTCTTACCCGATTAAGCGGAGTACCTGATTAACAGTAGAACACGTCTCATTCACAATTGACATACACAATGCGTATGTACATGCATTGTACACTGCACCAAACACCTACACTGTATGCTTAAAACGTGTGCTTGCACAGCACATTATACATTTGTACCTTACACTTGCTCAGTCACAAGCAATAATTTACACTCTTTTTATGGACAAATGTCTTTAGAAAACTTTGTCAATTGACTAAAGACTCCTATCTAACACACAGGCGTTTTCCGAAATGAACACGTCTCTTTGCGTGCACTAGTCACGTAGAACGTTGAGTTACTTTTCGAGAAGTGACTGAAGAAAAGCAAAATTATGGAGCTGGTGAATGGCCTGATTTTCTTTGCAAACTTCTCATATTGTGAAAGTTGTTGCGGAGCAAGGGAGGAGCGCAAGTGTGTTCAACTCCTGTCTGTCTATGCAGTTGTGAGTGCCAGCTATGTTCGTTTACGTGTGGAAAGATGGTACTGGTACATGTGTTTTCACGTTTAATCACTCCCCAAATGATCGGTCTTCTTTGCAAATTAAGCAGAGAATGCGATTAACAGTGGAAAATTTGACATTCATGATTTCTTAAAGTGTTATATCTGCGATAAAATGTGGGTAGAAATTAGATTAGAAGAAATTGTTTACCCATTTATGCGGAGAGGCAACCCGATTATCAGGTAATTTTTATGTGCATTGGAATTGATTTTGACATTATACTACCCAATTAAACGGAGTACCCGTTTAAACGATACCCGATTACGCGGAGAGTACTGTATTTACCACCTGAGAAACGTTTATCCCTGAAACTGCTAATTCCATTCTCTGTACAAAGATTTCATATCACTTTTTTTCTAGCTTGTTTGAAAAAGAATTTCTAGAAAATATGTGTCTGAAATAATATTGACAATTTCTGTGGCTGGGCAGCCATTTTGTTTATGCAAATTAGATGGTGAAGATCGGTGAATTTTGTTTGGGAACCAGATTTTTCACATTCAGCATACTCAAATTAGGCAAAGGAGACCGGTACCCAACTTTTACTCAAAAATGCCTCTAACACCTTCTTAGAGGGCCCTTTTTTCAGAAATCCCACTAGACTATCATTCTAAACCTTTCCTGCAAGTTTCATCCAAATCCGTTGACTACTTTTTGAGTTATTTTGTACACGGACAAACTAACTAACTAACTAACGAACAAACAAACGGTAACGAAAACATAACCTCCTCCCTTGGCGGAGGTAATGATAAAATATTATAGGCCTACATAGGAGAAGTCATATTGGTTTATGGTGAGCGTTTCCAGATCTCAAGAAATTCTTTATTTTCTTCAATTTTTCTTCATTTGTTTAACCCTTTTAGTGCCGTGACAGCCTTTCTAGGCATCACCAATGCATTGGAAGTTGTGTACCAGGACTTCATCAACTCATGGCATATCATACTCATGTAAGTGTTCATTGGTGGTAGCAGTATTACTTTGGATTGTCTCATTCTTCTTGAGATCAATATCCCCAAATAAGATTTGTGTGACTGCTGTATTCTTGGGAACAGTTCTAGCTGACTGTATGTGGTGCAATTGTAGGATCAGTTGCCACAATGCATGATACAGTGACCTGATACATCATCTTTTTTGTGTGTACATGTACATTGTATTCATTGTAGCCTTACCACTTATGTAGATCATTGAGAATTCATACTTTTTATTTTGTCCTGATTTGACACAGGAAAAGGAGCAATTGATACATAATATTAATGAAAGATTTAAGAAAGAAAACACCAAACTGGGATAAGCAACCTGATGAGGGTACAGTTTGAGTAGAATTAATTCAAAGTTAACCCGTTGAGGACAGACTGATTTTGCTACAACACGCATTTCCCATAGACACTTGCCCGAGTATACTCGAGACTCGTCCTCAACGGGTTAACAGTGGAAAGCACAAGGCAGTTGATACAGCTAATGCAGTTCTGCAAAAACTGAGAAAAAAAAAAATTCATGTTGCAAGCCATTCACTGATTTCTGTTTATCCATCTGTTGCCATGGTAGTGGTCTGGGCATTGGGATGTTGCTGGCGATGGTCTGGTGCTTCATCATGAGATGGATCGCCGGGGTGATGGTCTGGGGCAGCATCCTCCTCCTCCATGGAGTACTGGTAGCAGGTTAGTAAACCAGAGGACCTTCATCTGTGGTGACATTGGTGGAGATGAGAAAGAGATTGAAGAGAGACACCGGTAGAACAGGGGTGCAAGGGTGATGTTTGAATGTTGTTTGGATGCCAGTTGCCCTGTGAAATCAAGCAGTTTCTGGCCCCACCACCACCACCACCATCAACAACAACAACAACAACAACAACAACAACAACAACAACAACAACAACAACAACAACAACAACAACAACAGCAACAGCAACCACAACCACCTTAGCAACAACAACAACAACAACAACAACAGCAACAGCAACAGCAACCACAACCACAACCACAACCACAACCACAACCACAACCACCACCACCATAGCAACAACAACAACAAACAACTCTGGATACAGATCAACGTGGCAGCATGCAATGGCCAGTATGATGCGCCTCGTTGAATGGAACAAAAATTTCATCTTTCACCATATGAAATATTCTGTCCATTACACGAATGAAAAAAAATTATTATTTGTTTTATATAATGCCTAAAATAGATCCTTGTCATTTGATGTTTTCAAACAAGGGAGAATCTGAGATCACGAGAGTGCTCATTGAGTGCTTTATGCTAGCGCGGTGTCGCATACACACACTGCAAACGCAAGCGTTTTACATGCGTAGTGTGTCGGGCTCTCGACGTGCGTGCAGTGGAGCAAATCGTATGGATCCAAAATTACATTGTAAATTGAGCCACATTTGCACGGATGATGACGTCATAGTGAAATGAACTAAATGATCAATGCCAAACAACCAATCAAATGACAAGGATCTCTTCAGCATTATATACAAGACATTAATCTCATATCCATTCATATATGCTATTTGATATTGTCAAGCTGTTCAGTAAGATATTCCCAATTTGCCAAGAAAGCAGAAATGAGACACTTATACTGTCAGTATTAATGATCAGTCTTTGAATTAGAAAAGAGAAACAAAGTAAAGCAAAACATCTCTGAGGGAATGTTATCGTTGTACATTTTATGAGCTTGTTACACTGTACATTGTATGTTGACCTTTTTCTCCAACTTTTGGTTTCCTGTTCTTGTGATGTACAGGAAGTGCTTCATCCATTTTTATCTGTCATTTTTTAATGTTATACACATGAGAAAAGTCACAGGAATAGTGAATACATGTTGTAGATGTTAAACTGAGTGTAGGATTCCAGTGACTGTCTTCATTAGTAGGTTGTTATTGCAAATGGTGTTGTGAATCCTAAACTCCAAATTTCTCTCTTTCATGCTATTACAACATATGTCTATTTAAGGTATCTACCAGTGCTTCAGACAGTACCAGGATCTAGCCAACGTTCCGGGGTCTGATGCTGCTATCGAGTTCACCACCAATCTTGACAGCTACCTACGTCTGCAGCAAACCTGGCTCATTATAGGTAATCCTTTAACCCTCTGTATCTTAATAATTCCAGAAAGGGGCTACCTCGCTGTAGCTTGGCTAATCGTAAGGGAGAAATCAAAGCAAAGTGGTATTAAACAACCTGCAAAAATGTTGCCATGCGCTAGGGTAATAGTGCACTTTACCTATGTTAGTATTGGTATCCATTCGTGAAAACAACATCTCGCGAAAATGTCTGTGATCTTGTCATTCCCAAAAATACCTGTAAGGGAAAACTACTGCTTAATATACAGTATATCTGAGCCAAGACAGCCTTCCCTTTCCATGGTATACCAATGCTGCCAGGTCTTTAAATCTGGATTGGGGACTCGATTTTCTTAATCTTGAAGGAGTATGGCCATGTTCACTCTGTCACACTACCATCGATGATATTAGTAGTGATGACAGGCATAATACCTCCTAGTATTCAGAGGCGGATCCAGGAATTCTGTAAAGGGGAGGCACCTTTACAAAATTTAAGGGGGGCGCACGCACCCCCTTTTATTCTTTTTATTTCCTCGGTTTTAACCAAAAATAGAGAGGGGGCACATGCTCGATGCGCCCCCCTCTGGATCTGCCACTGGTATTACATTCACACAGCACTTATAAATGATGAAAGCACTAACTTGTAGCTACATGTGATTGACAATGAGCTACCATTGATGATATAATCCAGAAGTGCAGTGTGCAGCGCTCAATGACGGCAGTTTCATGCGTACCAAGCATTTGCATGCAGATGTTCACTTGCCGGAAGTAATCAGAGCTTGTGGGTTTCAAGCTTATAACTATAACAAACTCATAGTTTAACTGCATTCACATGAGTCCACTTGATACAACCCTTCCCTGGGAATGCCCTTTGAGCTGTGTGTGTCCTAACCACAAGATTTCTCGTGGTTGGAGTATTGTGCTAACTTTGAGTTGGTGTATTTACGTGTTATGTGCAATTTTGGGCACCAGTATATGCAAATCAAAGTTAGCTTTACCATCAAGTGGTAACTTGAAGTTAGGGCAGCTTCGTGTGAGACCAAGTTATGAAGAGTAATGTTAACCCCTTCAATACTGAATTCTGAAATCCTCATAGACTTAATACAAAGCTGACCAGGTTCCCGTTGTGAATGGGTTAAGAAGTGTAATGAATTTGTTGAGCAATTGTGAAACTTGCAACACTCCACTCAGAGTAATAAATTATAGTATGAGAGCATCTCATGTAATAAGACCACTGTTTCATATTGCCTATCAAACTTAAAGTGAAAACTAAGTTCTGGTAAGGGCTTGAGAACCCGTCTGGCACCATTTCATATTTGCTTGCAATATATCGAAAGAGTCTACAAAGAAACTTACCTGGCTGACGCGGTTTGCCGGAATGATGAGTCGTTTTGGAGTATTTTGAGAAAAATAATAAAAGTCGGTAGACCGACTTTTATTCCAGAAGGCTCCAGACTAACTCGGTCTCAGGGAAAACTCGACCCTATTTCAGACAATTTACACACAGTTCGTGATCTCCATGTTCATCAGTACTCTATAATACTACGGGTACCAAACGAGGCCTTACTGAGCAGACAGGAAAGTGCGTGCTAATCCTGCACAAAACAAATGGACAGCGCGCGGTCCTCAAGCCTACTAGTATACGCACATCACCTCAGTTGCTGAGACGCGCGGTCTTTGAAGTTTTTGTTGTTGTTTATCAATTGTCTTTGATTGTTTTTAGAGGTGCTTGAGAGGCGCACACTAATTTTGCATGCGCGCCAAAGAGGTTTTTGATGCGCGCGTTGTAACAACTCGGACCATACTGCGAGTAGCCAGAACGCTACAATGTAGTTTATACAGGCCGCTCCCGTATGCATAGTACTGTACAATCCAGAGGGAAAACCATACAACTCATCCCGCCGTCAAGCAAAGCGAGGCCGAGTTATCCCCGAGTCCGAGTCTAGCCTGACCCCGTTCGGGTAAGTTCCGAGACTGAATGTTTTTGGTTAATATTTCCCATTTTCGTCCTTACCCATCGAATATCTTGTTATTACAGCATTATTCCGCACATTTCCTAGGCATACGTTCACATTTTGGAGCAAAATTTGACAACTTTTGCAGGCATACCAGAACTTTGTTTGGGCTTTAAAGTTAAATGATGCATTACCAGTTTAATAACTGTTGTTGGGTTTTTTTCAGTATTCTCTTATGCCATCTATTAATGCCTGCATACCTGATTTCACTTTTATTTTAGCATTTATTTTTGGATTAGATCTCTAAATTCAAACTCATATTCAAACTCATATTAAAATCAATCCATAGTTTTCTGCTGTAAAGATATATAACACATGAAATAATGATTTTTTTTTGGTGGTGATTTTCAAAAGCAATAAGACGTGCAGCTGGTACATTCAAACATAGAAACTAAAGTTAGGTATAATAGTTTGATAACAGAATGGAAAGACATTAATTTTTAGCTGTGATAGAGGAATAAATGGTGAACTGACTGAATTGTGACTTGCAGATTGACCTGCACTGGTGGGATTGCAATGCCAGAGGCTGTTATTGAAGAAGCAAAAAGTTTGAAGAGACAATAGCCTAACGTAAAGATGAAACATATGAGCATATACCTTGCATACAAAGCGAGAGTGAAGCTAAATTAGCTGTTATTCTAGTGTTGCATCGTAATAATAACAAATCTAGTCCATCTACACTCTATGTGTTACAAAAGGAACTTTCAAGAAGAAACTGAAAGCCAAACTGTTGTAATCATAATAAAGTTTTATGAGTGTTCTGTTAACATTGCATGCATATTGCAATGACAGCGTGTTGATCAGCTTGCTGTAAAAGTGCTTAATAAGATCCAGGTTTTAGTGTTGGTGCTATCATTATTGTCATTATTATTATCATTATTATTATTATTATTATTATTATTATTATTATTATTATTATTATTATTATTATCATTATTATTATTATTATTATTATTATTATTATTATTATTATTATTATTATTATTATTATTATTATTATTATTATCATTATTGTTATTATTATTATTATTATTATTATTATTATTATTATTATTATTATTATTAGCTTA
Source organism: Diadema setosum (assembly GCA_033980235.1). NCBI lineage: Eukaryota > Metazoa > Echinodermata > Echinoidea > Diadematoida > Diadematidae > Diadema > Diadema setosum. The sequence goes on along the minus strand of CM067069.1, from coordinate 28,087,339 downwards.
AATGTTCAGGTATATAGGATGCTCAATGAAAGGTTCTCTCACTGTTCTGATGACTGCAGTCAATGAGTACTGTGAGATGAGGAAAGTGTTAGCGTACATGGCGAACGTGACTTTAAAGTCTCTTCCATGTTGCCCATTATTTCTTGGAAATCACATTTGTGTGATAACTTTTTTTTCTTGGGGGGGGGGGTTGTACCCTTTTGTTACAACATTTAGTGTATAATGTTACCCCTTCATAACGGTGGATTAAAAAAAAATCTCTCTCACTTGATTTCTTTGTTCTTTTAGATGTATTTGCTAGTTTGTGGTACAAATTCTAAATAGTCGTAAAATTGCTAAATGTATAATTCTGATATTCTGAAAAATTGGTAGCACATTCAAGGAGGTAAGATCTCCTGCTTCCCTTCAAAAATATCAGTGAATTTTCTTATTGACTGTTGGCATATATTTAGCAAATTTAGTCGGTTTCCTCTAATCTTTCAACACTGTAAGAAATCTGCTGATGATTAGATGATGATTTGTACGGTATGTCCCCCCCCCCCCCCAAAAAAAAAAAAAAAATTACAATGGAACCTTCCGCAATGATAACTTCAAAAATATTGAATCAATCCAAATACAATTTCAGGATATATACAACATTGCCCACATCTTACAGAAAACCCCATTCAATTTGCTTCAGTGGTCAAAGAGAAATGTGGAATTTTGTAGAGCATGTCACCAATCTCTTCATTCCAAGTTCTGTCTATTGTGTTTACACATTAATGTGCAGTTCCAAGAGCATTCAAGTGCTAAACTTGCAAGGTTCAGACTCATGACTTGCTTTACAACAATCCACATTTCTCTGTGACCACCTAACCAAGTTGAATTGGGTTTTCTGCAAAATAGAGCAAAGATGTTACAGTATACACTTGTATCTTAAGACTCTGAAGTTGCATTTGGACAGTTTAATCAAATTGGGTGTTATCAATACGAAAATTCGATTACAGTTGTTGTTTTTTTTTGAGGGGGGGGGGGACATACTGTACAGGAAAGATTTGATGGATTAATTTTATTCTTATATTTTTTGCTTGTGTCATAGGTATCGTCCTGGCGGTGCTTCTCCTCATTTTATTCCTCCTCACCATCTGCCTCTGTTCCCGTATCCGCATCGCCGTGCAGCTCATTTCCGAGTCCAGCAGGTAAGCCATGCCCATTGCCGAATTCTGATGATGCTATCTGATGGAAGAATGTCGTTCAAAAGAGAAAAGAACCATGATTTATAACATTTGATGTAGCCTGCCCTTTAAAAATGTAGGCCTATATCTGGTATTGGAGAAAATTGTAGGCCTGAGTGTGAACTGCACCACTGTCGGATTTTAAGTGTGAGCAAGTGACATAAATCTTACAATAATTTTTGCAGTTTGCTGGTATGATAAAGCCTAAAATATTCTATGTGTAGAAATGAGTGAAGTCTGGTTCAGTCATTTTCACTTCTTTGGTCTGGAATAAGAACTTAATGAAATATATGACATTTGACAAAAGTCAAATCTCTTTCTTCTCCTTATTGTGTTTCTTTCCATGTTTCAGCACAGTTGTAAAATGAATATTTTTTTTTCTTATTGCAGCAACTTATCCAAAGAAAATTGACCTAAAAATTTAAACGCTGGACACTGAGAGTCAAAAGAGATAACCGAACTTCTAAGAAGGCAAGATCAATTGATAGGTCAGGCCCACCCTCTGACTACTGGTAACTTGTATGAACTTTGATTGCAAACGTTCATGTACATAGTACGTCCCCAAAATCAAAATAAGAATTCAGATGAAGTCATATTGTTATTTAGCTCTAATAATCCAGCATAAGGCTGTATTTTTTCTGTCTGTACATTGTACAGCAGTGCCAGAACAGCAGTGTTTGCAGACTACAGTGTACTCCCGTTATAACGAAATTGTCGGGACCGGCAGTTTTCTTTCGTTATAACGAAATTTTGTTATAATCGAACAAATACAATATATAACGAAAACAAGAAAACCAGACATATATCATATACTGTTTGTTGAATACTCACACACTGGAAAGCTATATGAAATGGGATGTTACCTTTTTAATTTCATTGAATATTGAATTTGAAAGAGAGCATATAAAGTTGTTTGTATTGTCACACATGTATAGATAATGACGATTAAGGATTCGGTTACAATTCGCTGTGCCAAAGGTTCGTTTCTTACAAAAGTTCATTACTCCGAAGGCTCCTTGTGTAGTATTCCAAAGTTTCGCCATTCCCGGGATTCCAACGGTTCGTTCATTTGAAGCTTCGCTTTTCTGAAGATTCGTTATTCCGAAAGTTCATAATAGATATTAATATATTGTTCGTTTTCCGAAGGTTCGTTGATCAGAAAATGAAATGAGGTTCGTCATTACGAAGGGTTGTAAATCATAAAATGATAAGGTTCACTATTCCAAAGGTTCGTTGTTCCCAAGGTTTTTTAATCCAAAAATGAAATAAGGTTCGTTATTGCGAAGAAGGTTTCTTAATCACAAAAAGGAGAAAGGTTAGTTATTTCGAAGGTTCGGTTATCTTTTAAAGACGATTATAAGGTTTGGAATTCATAAGTTTTGTTGATGGAATCACCTATTTCACGTTTGGATTAACGAAACTTCTTTTTATATGTTCCAATTATAGACTTTGTTATAACGAAAATTTCGCTAAAACGAACTTTATTCAATTTCAGATTATTGTATTACAATAACGCAAGTTCCCTCGAAAACTGTGCGTGACTTACGGAGCGAATACACACTGATTGAAGTGTTTGCCTATGGAGAAATGCTAGAAATGCATATTCCGCTACATATTTACAAAAGCGATCTGCACTTCGTTATAACGGAGCACATTTCTTTTGTTTTTCTTTGTCGGTGGTGTTTGGAAAAGACTTATTATAATGAAATTTAGTTATAACAGTGTTCGTTGTAATGGGAGTGCACTGTATTATAAATAGCAGCGGATCCAGAGGCGGGGGCACTGGGTGCGCTCCCACTTTTTTAATGGTAAAACAAAAGAAAAGGGAAAAAATGGGGGGGGGGGGTGAGTGCGCCCCTCTTCAATTTTGTATAAAGGCGCCTCACCTTTATGGGATTCCTGGATCCGCCCTTGATAAGATATATATAGGGTGCCTTTGAATGTGAGATTGTATGTTTGTCTGTCTGATTGTCAGGGCGGTGAGTTCGATGTGGAGCACCCTCTTCTGGCCCATAATTCCCTTCATCCTCCAAACTGGCGTGGTCGTCATCTGGGCTGCCATCGCTGTGTATCCTTTTAATCTGTGTACCTCGCCATGCCAGCTGTTACCAGCATCTGTCCTTGTTTTTTATTGCAACTGATTGGCAAGTTGCTCTACATTGACTTAAATGAGCACTGAATTGATCAGTGTTTTAGAAGTAGCCATGATAAAAAATAATGGGTGTACATTCTTGTTTATTCATTAATTTGCATAAATATGCAGTACCCACTGCATGCTTTAAGAATCAGAACTAGCACTGGCCATTTGGCAGAAGCTTATTGGTCCAGTGGATACAGTGCCTGCCAAGTGCAACACTGATATGTATGCCCATTATTTTTTTTAAATTTTTTTATTTGGGTACTACTATTTAAGTTGATAAGGGCTAATTTGTCAATCAGGTGCAATAAAAACACAACTTTATTCAAGAATGCTTTAACTTGAGTAAAATTTGCCTGTGTCAATATCATTTCCTTCTCCACCCTCAGAGACACCTTGCACTTGGTGCAATCTGTGAGAAAATTCATATCAGGTCACTCCCTAAACAGTTGAGAAATTGGTTGAATCTATGAATGTTCTTCATTATGAATTACTCTACATGATCATCAAATTACTTCACGGCAAAATTTGTCAGAGCCTTTTATAAATGCTTTGTTTAGACAACATAACCACACTTGATACCAGATCCTTCAAACTGCTGTCAAATTTATCATGAACAGCAAATAGAGCCTATAATTAACTTCTGTAGGAGAGGGATATTACATTTTTAGAAATCAGTTGTCAAGTGTAAGATGTGAGAACAATTTATCTACTAATGTATAATTACTTGTGATAAGATTCTCTATAAGTAATGGCAATCTTTATGGAGTAGAAAATGCATTCGTCCTTGACCAGGTCCCAAATTGCTCAGTTACCTAGCAACCTCCGAAGTGCCAGTTTATGAAGTTTACAATGCCACAGGTATGGCATCGACGGGGCAGACCTGTGATATGGAGGCAAGTTCATGGCTAACTTTCAAATGATATAGCACCCTTGATTAGTGGTATTTGTTGTCAAGTTAGATGATTTTTTGCATCTTTTAACTTGAAGTGATTAGCAATATATGAACTCTGAAATGATCAGGAATACTTCATCCACTCAAATCACTGGGTATTCTGTAATACCGTGAATCAATTTTCTGATTAGGACTGCAAAGGTGTTTATGTTTTGGTCCTCCAAAGCAGTCAATACATTCTTATCATATTGAGATGCTGCTTCTGTAGGTATGTGGAAAGTGCAAATTGTACAAAATAAAGAGCAAAATAAAAAATACAGACCACACCAAGCAAGGTGACATCTGAAACTTTCAATCACTTGTAAATTACCATTGTGTCATAATAATATTTTGATGGTTGTGGTAATGTACTTTCAATTGTTGCAACTCTTGGCTGTTGAAGGGTTGATGGAATTGTTGGTAGATGTTGCCTGGGTGATTATGTTGATCTGTTCAATGTTGTTCATGCAGACTTTCAAAGAAGATTTTAACATCACCTCCAACATGACTGAACTGTCGTGCGTCTTTATGCGATATGACATGCTGGAGTACTACAAGTGGTTGCAACTCTACAACTTGTTTGCCTTCTTCTGGCTCATCAACTTTGTGATCGGCCTTAGTCAGGTGACCCTGGCTGGGGCCTTCGCCTCGTACTACTGGGCCTTCAACAAGCCAGCAGACGTCCCTTTCTTTGCCCTCAGTAAGGGCTTCTATCGAGCCATCCGGTAGGTTGCTTTATAAGTCTTTTATCTTAGGTGCTTCTGTGCACTCTCATGGTTTACTCTATTTGTATTTCAAATTAATTGAGTGGCCCACATCTCTTCAATCTTGTCTTTTTTGTGGCCCTCTCTTTTTTTTAATAACACAGTGATTTTGTGTAAATGAAATAGTTTAGAATAGGTTATGCACTTGCTTCATTTTTTTTCCATTTTCAAATGAACGTTCATGTACTATGATTTATTCAGTTGTATCTTAAGAAGTTATGATACTGAAAATAGCATTTGAATTGAACTGAATTGAAAATGAATTCAACCTGCCTTTGCTGTTTAGTAGTATCTACTCAGCTGTTTTCTAGGCACTTGACAAGCATGAGCCAAACATAGCTGTAGTACAGTTGAGAGTGTCAAACTTTGGCATTTCCATCTATTCCATATATCATTTACTGCCTTTTCTTTTTTTCTTGAATAATACCCAACAATGATAATTAAAAGAATCATTACTTGTATACACGATTACACAAAGCAACATTATGTACAAAGTGCGGTGTAAGACCAGTATGCTTTTAGCATATTGATAACCTTTTTCCTAGAAAAATACTTTTTTTTTTAAAGTAAGTGATGCAGGTTCAAATCCCAGCGCATGCTCTACCTTCTTGTTCACTTGACGTTCATAGTGATACAGATCAGCAGGCATACGATTCTATTCACATACGTACATTTGTAGTAACAGTAAAAACACAACCTCTGTGAACTTTGTGTTTATTTACACGTAGGCAGCCCTTTGTGAACAAAGCAGGCATACAGTTGTAATACAGTACAGAAGTGGTATCCACTGAATTCCTTTTTCTTTGTAGATTTCACACAGGTTCCATCGCGTTTGGGTCTCTTCTCATCGCCATCATACAGATTATACGAGTTATGCTGGAATACGCAGAGTACCAGCTTAAAGGTAAAGCATGATGTGTTGGCTAGATCTAATAATGGGGAGTTGTACATGAACCAGGGAGGTGCTATATGGTATGTGCGCAAAGAAAAATTCAACTGGGCTGTCTGCAACAATAATTTCACAAATAACGAATCAGTCAAAATGCGATTTCAAGGTATGAAACTATAACTGACATCTTACAGAAAACACCATCTGATTTGCTATAGTAGTCACAGAAAAATTGGGATCCTTGTTGAGCATGCCAAATATCTCTTCCCTCCAAGTGTAGTCCTTTGTGTTATGGATGCCAAGAGCATCCAAGTGCTAAATTTGGAAGAAACAGACCCATGACATGCTTCCCAATGATCCACATTGCTCTGTGAACATTTAACAAAATTGAATTGGGTTTTCTGCAAGATGTAGGTAAGAAGAACTAATAGTTTCATACCCTGAAATACCATTAAGATTGCATAATTATTGTGAAAGTTATCATTGCAAAATCCAATGTTTAATTAATTATTTATTTGTTTATTTATTTAGTCATTTATTTATTCATTTATTATTTATTTAGTCATTTATTTATTTATCTAGTCATTTATTTATTCATTTATTATTTATTTATTTATTCATTTGTTTATTTATCTATTTATTCATTTATTTACTTTTATTTTTTCAGGGGGGGAGGGGACATACTGTAGATGGAATTACTCTTTGTACTTAACTATGCAAGCGCATATTTGGGTTTCGAAAGCACAGCAATAGGATGTCTGACATTCCTCTATGTTTTGAAATAATGCTTAGCGTTGAGACAATATTTGGAGATGAATAAAGAGTTTTACAGTATATCATTAAATTACAAGCTGCATTTCAATACATCATTTCGAATAAATGCAAGAATTTGCTTAGAGCAACTTGGGAAAGAATTCAAATGCATTTTGATCTGTTCTTATCATAATGTGCAAAATGAAATAAAATGACAATTCAGCTAATAATTTATCATTACTCCCTGATGCAAATATTTGTGCATGTTAGTTTTCTAAGTTTGATCTTTCATATTAAGTTCTCCACTCAAGGATGTCCAGCAGGTTTTTTGTTTCTGCTTTTTGCTGTTAAAAGTTAATGTATGCATGTACACATTGATGATCATATAGATATATATATATATATATATATATATATATATATATATATAACCGTGCACCACAAAATGAACAAAAAGTCGCACACAGTGATTTTGTGTGAGGACTGAAAATAGGTGAAATGGGTCAACCTAACCAATCTTGAGTTTTTCATATTTTCTGAAAGAGCAAGTCTTTCCAGAGTGTGTCCTTTCTTTCCAATATTTAGGAGAGTCCATTTGAATTGAGTAATACATCATTTTAAATCCTAGAGTCTGCTCTTTCACAATCTACTCTTAACTAGAAAAATCCATATCTCGCAACTTTTGTTTTGTTTTGTGATGCAGTGATCACATATATATATATATATATATATATTTTTTTTTTTTCAGTGTAGACTTTGAATATATTTGAATTTGAATTGGTGCTCTTTTTCCCCCCTTATTTGTACCACCTCTACATCTCTGGTCCATGATATTTCATCTCCCATCAGGAAAAGAGAACAAAGTGGCAAAGTTTATTCTGCGCTGCATGAAATGTTGCTTCTATTGCCTGGAGAAATTCATGAAGTTCATCAACAAGAATGCATATATTCTGGTGAGTACCAGCATTGAGCACAATCAAGCCTTTCTGTGCCCAGGCACTGAGCTCAAAGGGCAAGTTCAACTTAAAGGGACTGTACAGTTCTGGTCGAGGTGAGGATTTAGCTTTTAACGTTTTGCGAGATATTCAGAAACCACTCTATGAGATGTCAAAGAGCGTGCAATTCTAAGGGGTATCAAAAGTTTATTTTATGAAAATCGGTTCTGAAATGGCTGAGATATCCAAAAACAAAACAAAACAAAACAAAGTGAAACAAAGAGCTCCTAATAAAAGGAGTGGCCTGTCCCCTTTTATTTTTATCATTTGTTTTTTGGATATCTCGGCCATTTGAAAACCAATTTTCATCAAATGAATGTTGAATCCTTCTTAAAATTACATGCTCTTTCATATTTCATAAGAGGTTTCTCATTATCTCACTTCAATAGGAATGTTATAAATCTGAATCCCCACCTCAACCAGTACTGTACAGTCCCTTTAATATATGTGTGAACTGAGTGAATGCAGCATTATCAGAGCAGAACACATCAGTGAAAGTGTAAAGAAAATTTGACAATCCGTTCAGAAGTTAGGAATTTTGGAGATTTCATTGCCGCCATTGCTGGATGAAATGACTACTACAGTGTGTGATGTCCATGTGTAGACTAGATATCAAGAAAATATAAAGAGAATTCCACAAAATTTCATTTCTGTTTGAAAAGTACACATTCTGTCAACTTTCTACTGACATAATATTATGTTTAGTGTAATATCATTCCCCCTACTTTCTGAAAGAGGCAAGTCAAGCACTCTTTTATTACGCAACCATTTTCACTGATGTGTTCACTGATATTGCTGCATTCACTCAATTCACACATGTATAAAGGTGGACCTGTCCTTTAACAACTGCCAAGATTTTCATCAGCATCCAGTAATTCATCCGACCTTGACCTAGTTATAAAGTTGGCAAGCCCACTGGGATGTAGCATTGTGCCTGGTCCAACAGGAAGGCCGTATGGCTAAATGGTGATACACTAGGGATTTGGGGGATTAGGTAATCTCCATTATTCTCAGTTAGTTTCTAGACATCTGAGCCAAAGGAGAAGGAAGTACTCTGATGGGCATGTCATTCATTGAACAAATCAGAGCAAAGATTAAAAGGCAGTATTATATATGATCGTCAGAGCTTCATGATTACAACTTACAAAACACAAGCAATTTTTAAGGCAGCATATTGGCAGTGGCCTATCAGTTGTTATCACTTTTTGATGTTGCCATGGCAACACCTTGGCAGAAGCCAAAATTGGTTGTGCTCGGGTCAAATTCTGCCACTGACAACTATTCTATTTATGACTGATGATGACTGTCACAGTGAGCTGGTATTTGGTGTTTGACAATTTGGTATCATATGTGACTGTACATCACAAAACCAACAAAAAGTTGCATGCCGGCCCTGATTTTATATGAAGGCTCTAGATACAAATGACACTGGTCAGCCTACAGCTGTAGTTGATCTTTACTATCTTAATATTTTCTGAAAGAGCAAGTCTTCTTCTACATGAATCCAAAGTTTGGGATTATAAAACAAGTAGGAAATTGTGGTTTTATTTTTTTCCCTTTTTTTCAGTTTTTAACTAGAACACTTTTTGTAGAATAGTGTGATTAGGTACTACTATGTCTGTTCAAAGGGGCACCTCATCATATGTTAAGAACCTCTCTTCACACTCTTTACTTTCAATTCTGACAACTTTTGAAAAGATGATGCTACTGCTTTGAAAGTTATATAGTAATAGTCATGAAGAGATTGTGTTTATAGAGTTTGCATTTTTTTTTCAGCTTAATCTGATTATCCCTTCATTGCTGTTGCTGTAGAGTTTCATATTCTCTTTCTTTGTCCCATTCATTGCACAGAGCACAGCATGGTGAGATTAACCCATTCCTGGTATACCAGGTTCCCGTGGGAGCAAATAATATAAGGGAACCTGGTATACCAGGTTCCCAAGATGAAGACAAGAGTGCCTGCTTTCGTGGCCTAAATTCATGTTTCTTTGTGTTGTAATGCCCAGAAAATGAGTTTGATATAAAGATAAGAGTTCATTCTATCACCATATGTTCTCTTTCTGTTGGAAAAATGTGTGTATTACAGAATGTTTTATCTTTTTTCTGATTTAGTTTGCCCTTGCTCTGCTACAAAACTCATATGAACATGTACATTAGCGATCAAAGCTGAGCTCAGTAGATTTCTGTGTTCGCTGACTCCAGTCATCGCATTCAGGTGCCTGGTTTTGTGTAGAACAAACGGGTCTGTGAGCCCATCAGCGCACGCTTTATTCACATGGCACCGATTGATATTTGCATTGTTCAAGGGCACATGTAGTTGACCATAGGGAGGGGATATGTGCACTGCTTGACTGCTTTCACACAGGTGGATTACCAGCCTGTCCATTCCCTGTCGACGGGCAAAAAGAATCTCATTTGGGGACATCAAAGGTATTTTAAGAATTTGCGGAAGGAACAGGTTAAGTACTTGAATAGACTCTAAACTTCAAAGCCTATTTTCTCAGTAAACACTTTTCCAGAGTGTGTACTTTCTGTCCATTGTTTGGATAGGCAAGAATGGTCCATTTGTAGTCATACGTCATTTTAAAGCTTAGACTTTTATCTTTCAGAATCTGTCCGTATTTGAAAACCAATGTCTGTTGACTTTTTGTTGGTTTTGTGATGCAATGTCACATTTGTTCGTTTTTTTTTTTTTTCACTTTATAGCTGTAGATAGAAAAAGTGGTGTAGACCTTGGTATGAAAGTACCTCAACACTATTTTGGTGTCTGTCTTTGGAAGACAGTAACGGTAATACTGATGTTTGTCTGTCCCTTTCATTGTCTGTCAGATTGCTGTGTATGGCAAGAACTTCTGTTCTTCGGCCAAAGAAGCCTTCTTCCTCTTGCTAAGAAACATCGTCAGGTGAGTTTTCATCTTCTTCTTCTTGTTTTTTTTGGTTTGTTTTGTTTGCTTCTGTTTCATCATTGGGTTGACACATTGGCCTGAATTCACGAAGGTGGTACAAATGAAACCATGGTTTAAACCATGGACAAAAACCATGGAGCGCCAAGTGTCGCATGGAATATTTCGTTACGAAATCAGTCATTTTGTCAATGAAATGATTATTTTGTAACAAAATGACAACATTTTGTAACTAAATGAACATTTCGTCCACGAAATGATAATTTCGTTAACGAAACGGTCATTTTGTCGACGAAATGACCAATTTCGTAACGAAATATTCCGTGCGACACTTGGCGCTCCATAGTTTTTGTCCATGGTTTAAACCATGGTTTCATTTGTACCACCTTCGTGAATTCGGCCCATAATGTCTATTTCATGCTGTTTACTCATAGTATATGCCTCGTGGCATTTTAGTGGGTGCTCTCACTTTGCTTAAGTTTTGTTACATCACTTTGTACTTCTTAGGCCCCGTTGCTAGAAACTTTGCGTTTAAACGCAACTTGCAACTGATTGTCACTGGCCAATCAAAATCATTGTTGCATGCATGTCTTCTTAATAGGGCAGACCCTGAGCCAATCAGAATGGTTGTTTCAAAATTAGCAAATATTTGCAATTGATTGCAACTTTCTTGCAACGGGGCCTTAGTGTTGTAATATTACTTATCGGCCAATTTATGCACCGATGATAATTGAAGAGAAGTAAAGATACATAACAATTGCTTAGGAGGAATGAAAATGGAGTCATTGTTATAAATTGTATCAGCATAGATCAATCATTTAGAGAAGCAGTTAACTCAGCATTTTTACTTCTTTTTGCAGAAAGAAAAGAGAGGTGTATTATCAACTGAAAAGAACCTCCCACAAAACCGTCACTTTTTTCATTTGTATATATGATTTATAATAAGCAAATGAGTGGGAAGTTATCAATTTGATGGTATGTAAATATTCAGAAGAATTGCAACAGCAGGGCCAGTCACACTTATGGCAATGATGGTATTTTGTGTGGTATGTTGTAACGCAAACACAGATACCTTGCAAAATACTGCAGTATTTAGGGTTCATGCCAATCACATATTCGGTATTTGAGTGTGAACCCTGTCACAAAATACCACCTTTTCAACAGCGCTGTATTTTTCATGTGACCGGATGTGCTTCCGTGTCTTCTCAACAGAGGAGATACACGTGTGCGCATAGCTTCCCTTGGAGAGGTACTCTCGGGCTAAAGATTCCATGGTATGAGAATGGTACCAACTGAAATACCGTGGTATCTAATACTATGGTATTTCGTGGATGTGATTGGTGTCAAGGCATCACTGTGGTATCCATTGCCATAGTAATTCCTGTGTTAATGCACCTGATAATGACGTAAAGAACTACCGATAATATTGATTGATAGAAATCATATTTTTCTAAAAATGTGCCTCTCTTGGAAGTCATAAATGTTTGTCTTCTTGTCTTCAGGGTTGCCGTGGTGAACAAGATCACTGACTTCCTCCTTCTCATTGGTCAGCTTCTCGTCGTGGCCGCCATCTGCGTGGCGGCGTTCTTCTACTTCACCATCGAGGTCACGTGGGTCAGCGCAGTGGTCCCAGTGCCGGCCGTCAACTACTACTGGGTTGTCATCATCGTGAGTGGCTCTTTGCCCGACTATCGTAAAGCAGGGTTTTTTTTTTGGGGGGGGGGGAGGAGGGGAAGGGAGGGGGTCGTATATTGTACTTGCTCGGGGCCCTCCACTTTTTTTGGCATAATGCAGAGAAATACATAGGGGTCGAACCACTTTGGGCCCCCCCATTCCACTATTTTTACCCCAGGAGTGGCACCAGAAAATGGCACTTACGCCCTCTCTCTTTTTTTTTTTTTTTTTTTTTTTTTTTACTTGTCAGCTTATTAAACCCGGAAGTGGCACCAGAAAAGTGTGGCAAGCCTCTTTTTTTTTTTTTTTTTACTTATCAGCCAATCAACCTTGGAAGTGGCATTTGAAAATTGACCTTAAGCCTTTTTTTTTTGCTTGTTAGCTGATTAACCCATTCCACACGGGAACCTGGTGGCCTGTTTATTAAGTCTATGGAGATTTCAGAATTTAGTATGGAACGGGTTAAACCTGGAAGTAGCACCAGAAATATAAACTGCCCCCCCATCTTAAAAACATAGAGTTGGCCCTGCATTAGTTTTAGTTGTGAAGTCTTTCTGAATTTGCAGGGGGCTCCTCAGCATATTGACTATTTTATGACTATGAGATAAAGGGAATGAATGCCAGATATTCCAACGCAATCTGAGTTAGCTGAGATCTGCAATTTCTCATGATTTTCCATCACATTTTTAGTATTTGTAGTTTTTGCCAAGTTTCTCTGCATTTTTGTTCAAGAAGTGAAATTGACTGTAATAATGAATGAAGTTCTCGCACCTGTATATTTTTATTTGGAAAGAAGAAAACGGAGATTTCTTTGAAACTGCAATGTATGGGAAGTTTATCACTCTACAGTGATGTATTTGTTTTTCTTGTCTCCCCAGGTTATTGGTATAGGTACATACCTCATCGCCAAAGCATTCTTTGGAGTCTTTGACATGTGCGTGGACACCCTTTTCCTGTCTTTCTGTAAGTATCTCACTCAGATTTCTCGTGAAATCTTCCTGAATTTCTTGACACACTTTGTGTACATTCATCGCATGAAACATTAGTTTGGATTTATTTCATGTGGAAGCTATGAAAGCAATTACAGAAGCAATTGAGGGAGCATTTAAGGAGGTAATATTAATCTTTAGATTGTCTAGGTAGTGTGGGGAAGACCAAAAAGACTGTGTGTACATAACCTTGAGAAGCATGGTTTTGAGTGTCCATTTTACAATTATATGCCCTCATGATCTGAGGAGCTAGTGATGTGTGTGTTCAAAACACATGATATTAATAGTGATAGTAGCAATAGTCATGATAATAATAATAATAATAATAATAATAATAATAATAATAATAATAATAATAATAATAATAATAATGATAATAATGATGATAATAATAATAATAATAATAATAATAATAATAATAATAATTATAATGATAATAATAATAATAATAATAATAATAATAATAATAATGATGATAATAACGATGATAATAATAATAATAACAATAATAATAACAATAATAATAGTGATGATGATGATGATGATGATGATAAGAAGAAGAAGAAGAATGTGAGACGTACAATTTCTTTGGTGCCATTTTCCATTGATTAAATGCTCGAGGCACTTAACACTGACAGTACCATGCACATAGTGTACATTCTGCATATGGGAAGGAAATTATGGTGACTGTTTGACCAGACTTATCTTCCCAAACTGTGAAAGGTGTTCCAAGCGTTCTCTCAAGGAAACTGTGAACCATCTTTCATAGTCAAGTTACTTTTGCTGAAATACGTTTTGCACAGCTTGGCACATGTATCATCTGCAGCTGTTATAATTCTACACACCGTAAAAATTTTGTATGATCCATCGCTTATTTTCAGATTCCATTTTTAAATCCCCAGTAGCAAGGAGCTTCAAACAGTGTTTGAAGCTCCTTGCCAGTAGTAATGACGCTAACCTGACCTGCTTTTGGAAGTATGGTTACTGTAAAAGATGAAATTTTCGTGGTGTTGAAATTTTCACGCACTTTGCGCAACCAAAACTAGTGCAAAAATAAAAGCGCGCGAATATATTTGCTTGCCAAATGTTCCAGTAATTGTTGTCTTCATTCTGCGGGATGAAAAACATGCGAAACTCTTCTTACCCGTCTGAGTGCGAAAAATTGGTCGCACGAAAATATCCACTTTTACAGTATCTGAGAACAACCTTGATGAGCAATATTGTGTTTTTTTAGAAACCCTGGATTCACAAATTGTCCTCCAAAGTGTGATCTCTTGCTGACGGTGTTTATGTGATTGATCTTTGTGTCTTTGTGCAGTGGAGGATCTGGAAAGGCACGACGGGTCGCCAGACAGACCGTACTACATGTCCAAGAACATGATGAAGATCGTCGGCAAGAAGAATAAGAAGGTGGAGGAAGAGTGGTAGGACACGGTGGTGTCTTGACCATCATCATCCTTGGTGTCTGCCATCATCATCTTTGGCATCTGACCATCCTCCTTTTTGCATTAATTCTCACCACACCACACATCTTCCTCTCAAACGATGAATTGCTTTAAAAAAAACTGCAAGAACTTGAGCATGCTGCTTTGCAGTGCAAAAAGAGACAGAGAATTAGTGATAAGAGATGCAGTTTGAAATAGATGGAGATCGAGACACCTTAATATAGAGAGTTTGAGAGATGAGAACTTATATGCCACACCCCAAACTATTTATGGATTAGAAGATTGGGAGAAGGAGAGGGAGAAAGAGAGATATTGGAGAAAAAGAGAGGTAGATAATGAATTCAATATGTTGATGAGTAATTCAAGGGAGAGAGAGATAAAAGAGACAGATATGTTGATTTTTAGAAGAAAAAAGAAAATGAGGGAAAAATTGAAACTAATGCTTAATGAAACCATTACTGCCTTTGCTTTTGTAAGGCGACGGGGTTATTTCACGTGACAAACTGAAGCATGAAACATGAAATGTGATGTTGTAGCTTTACAGTCTCATGCCCATTTTGCATTTTCTTTGGGGTCTTTTTAAAATCATTTATTTTTTTGTGGACACACCTTTGCAGTCCTTACTCATGATCACCCGCACTTTGCATCTAGACACACATAAATTGTGTTTCACAGCAGTTTAATTTTATTCTGGAAGGAACCATTTGATACGAACCATTAACCTCCTGCGTACGGATTACAATGACTCTGTGCAGACCAGGATACTGTGAGTACTGACCACGAAAACAGAGCGTTTGCAGCAGACCACTGCCTTCCCCAGCCACAGGCCCAATCTGACCTCTTCCACTTTACATACAGAATTGCATCCATCACCATGGCAACTGGATGTGGAAGCATCTTTCAAGCCGTCACCGGTGATGTTCCTTAAACTGCTCCAGTGACATTGTCCATTTTTCTCTACATCTTTAATGCATGAATGATGGTTTGTCCGTCTTGAAATAATCTCATGTAATCCTGCTCCATAACCAGCTCATGAATATTCCGATTGTGTGTACAATATTTGGTATGTTTGCTATATGTGCGTGCTTTTTTGTCTCTGTCAACCCGCACTATACCTCAGAATTATAATGAAGTCTGTATTTTATAAATCAGAATATATTAAAGCAACAAGGAATATATTTGTATTGCAGTACTTACAGATGTGAAGATTTCCAAACAGTATGATGTATTAAATCAGATTTTTAGAATGGTACTGCTTTTTTTTTGTTGCAAATTTTAGTCATATTTATACATACTGTACATGGCTGCTTGTAATCTTGCACAAGTGTATTGTGTTGTTGACAAGAATTACAACTTTTAAATTTCATTATAAACTGCTTCTTTGCTGTGTGAAATTGCTGTTCAAAAAAGTGGCTGCTGTTCATTTATTTCAAAGTTTTCATGGAAAGTGTTGCTTTGCTCTTTTTTAATCAGAGCGCGTGTGTGTGTAAAACGTAACAAGAAGTTGCCTGAAATTACAGAATATTGACAATTCTATGTTAGTATTTTTTCTAATTTTTAGCTTTCTTAATTTGTCAGTCGAATCATCAACTTTGCCAGTGTTTAACAGATAGAAAAACTTGTTCTAGCAACATGCAAGCAGTTTTAGGACATGGAATATGTTTTGTCAAATCAACCTGGAAATTTAGAGTTTAAGAAGTTTAATAGATTGAACTTTTGAATAATCATATCTAAGTACCTAGCATAATGGAGATTAAAAAACTTTAAGACATTGTATATCCCATAGGACTTTTTTGTTTTGTTTCACCTGTTTTTCATAATCGTTTGAATGCACATTAAAAAAAAGATATATCTAACTTGTTTCCATATTCAGAACAACACTGTAGACCCAGTGTCAGCCTGGTAGGGGAACTACTGGAAACAACACATGATGGACTTAAGTCCAGGAATTCCGAATCTATGGCAACACACCCATGACCTTCTTGACTAGTCAGAACCTTGTCTTTGTATTAAAAGCAGTATTCTATGTTTTAGAAATTGTTAATTATATGTATGATTATGTTTGAAGAAAATCAAAGAGATAGGCCCACATTTTAATCCATCTCATCCCATCTAAGTTACAATGTCTCATACAGGTAAGAACCCCAGTGCTCTCCTCAATGTTAAAGGCACTGTTATTTAAACAATGTTGAGAAATCTGATCTGCATGGAATGACATGCTACTACTATTACTACCACTACTACTACTACTGCTATCAATTTGTAAAGCAGAACCTGGAGAAAATTCTCAATTTTGTTGTGTACAGGAGTGTGTTTTCTTGCATTTTAATATCATCACGCAACAGCTTAGTCAGCCAAGATTGACAGTAAGTTCAGAAATTTATCCTCCATGATATCAAAATGTGTTTTGAAAGCATTAGATTTTATACAGACAGGTGTGTGAGAGGATGTTATTGTCAAAATACAGATTGTGTCTTGGGATATTATCAGTATATCCATAATCTGCTCTATAGCTTTTGTGTGAGGTTTTTTTTTTGTTTTGTTTTGTACTTTAAAGGTTGTGAAACTGGTGGGAATATATAATGTACATATAGTATTACATAATCAGTATTTTTAGTGGGTTGCCTTCATATTTGAGAAAACTTGTAATTATTCACAGGCATGCTATATTTGTAAACACATTTCACAAACACACTTTTACACATTTGTATTAGTATTTTACACGTACAGAAATGTAGTTGTGAAACATTTTGTGCAATCCTTTTTGATGGATGAGTGATAATGCTTACTCAGTAGATCTAGGTTTTTGCATGACTTTTCTATCATTGAAATGGCATAATGTAGTGGTTTCTTGGCGTAGGCACATAGTATAAAACTTTGTTTATGAAACATTTTTTCACAGCTTTTTCTCTTTTAGATAGACATATATCATTTTTTTCATTTGTAGTGTAGGTGTCCTACATAGAAACACTGAGTAACCTAATATGAATGTCATTTTGCACATTTTGTACAAATGTGGTGATTTTTGCATGTGAAAAGGAAAGAGAGGGATTTAATCCTTATGAAAGTCTTGTGCTGATCTGGAATCATAACTACGATCTCCACCAGCATTCTCTTGAAGAAAGTAGTGATTTCACTGAAAACATAGTACCACATTTTGCCAGCTCAGTGTTGTTGTATACAGCATTTGAGTTTACAGCTCTCACCTTTTGCCAGGAAACTTCTTCATACAATCTTTAGATCTCCTCTCAAATTGCATAATTGCTTTTATTCATGCTGTTTCTGGAAGAGTTTAGATATTATAGGCTCTTCATGCCCCTCTAGAATATAAGGATCTACCTTTCAAGCAAAAGCATGTTGATGTTTATTGATGTTTATTTTTTCCCATAAAAGCTACTATAAAAGCTGAGAACAAAAAAACAACAACAGACAAAATTCTGGTTGCTCCTAATAGTCTTCCTGTAATGGCATATGATAATGATCATTCATGGAAACATCATTTAGAATTAGATTTCGTGCACATTTTGGCAGGAAAAGGAACAGTTCATTGCTTTTACATGATACTAAGTCATACAAACATACTAAGCAGTGGAAGATTTTTAAATTCGGATGTATTCATATCAGCTGAAATAAAACTGCATATGTATGAACAACTATGTATCTTACATGGACAGTTTATCACCACAGAGGGCAGTGTTTTGATTTGTCATTTTTTTTTTAGTACTGAATTCCCATGCAGCACTGTTTATCAACACAGATCCACATCCACATACACAAATCCACACAGACAGCTGACATTATGTCTTGCGGCCAATCAATGAGCGAGTCACAAACTAACATTTAGCATAGCTTGCTGATACATTTCCTGAAGGGTATGACATCGCTGTTTATTTTTAGGTCTCAATTGCTGCTGTTTCCACTGAGCAAAGAAAACTGTTGTCGAATAACTGGAACATAATCTGAAGTAAAGTAACCTCATTTCAAAGACTAAAGTAGATTAAAACAATAAAATGAAATGTCAGAATGCAGTACGAAATGGGGAGACAGAAATATAGTTGCATTCGAAATGGCTGTTGGTAGTAATAAGGCTGACTTGAAACATTCTCGTTCCTCTGTGCATTAATTGAATGAGATGACTCAAGTGACCACATATTAAATTTCAACAAACTTGATGTGTAAAGTATGAATTACTTTTTATCCCCCCAAAACAAAAGAACAGAGAAAAAAAAAATGTAAAACCTACTGATTTTAAATGCAGTCGTTTTGTTTTATCCGTGCAGATCTATTTTATGTATAACAGTGGCTGATCCAGAGGGGGGTGCAACCGGCGCACGCCCCCCCTCTTTTATTTTACGTTAAAAACAAAAGAAATAAAAAGAAAAAAATGAAATGAAACCCGGAAGTGGTACCAGAAATATTAGTTGCACACCCCCCCCCCTTTTACAAAATTCCTGGATCCGTCCTTGATAATACCGTATACATGTACGTATATATCATGTGTGTGTATGTATGTGTGTCTTTGTGATTGTGAGTACTTCAATGAATTTACACTGATATATCAAAATTTAGATCAAAATGTGTGTCTTTCATGGTGGTGGAGATGTAATCGTGCTGAATCATAGAGATATTTATGAAACAATAGAGGCTGTCTTTTTCCCCCTGCTGAGAAACAACTGTAATATGACTGATGTAGACTAGGTACTTGATAATATGGATTCAAATTGATTCAGGCTGAAAGTTCTCCAAGCACATTGTACTATTGTGTGTGAAATAAGATTGAAATGTTGATCAGTTTTATACAGTGTTGTTTGGAAAGCAGAAGGGAGCAACTCCACAGGCTAAGGTCCTTCTGCTTCACAACATTTGATATCCTGTCTTGATATTGTGTGTAATAGATTGGGTTTCTCTGTATTCTTCTTTGTGGCATAACATATGGCTTATTGATTTTGAGAAATCCAGCGATGATGACATCTTCGTACATATGTATGTTTGTCATTTAGATTGGTGATAAATGTGAACGTGCCTTCTGGGCAGTGCCTTGTTCAACCATGGCTACACAAGTCCAAACACAGATACTTACTCTATATTGTCACATATGTAATATAGCTTGGTGATTAATGTGAACATGTCTTTCTGGCAGTGCCTTTGTACATTGTATAACCCTTGTCCACTCACATCCAAAAACAAATTCCTAATCTAGTTTTTCTAATATCTAGCAATTCTATTCATAATGTAATCCCTCCATGTGCTTTGTGCATCAGCTGAATGGAACCATTTTTTTTTTTTTTGCAGTTACAGTTCTTTATTCTGAAGGGTTGTTATTCTAAAGGTTCCTTAATCTGAAAATAAAAAAAAGGTTAGTTATTCCAAAGTTTTGTTGATCCGATAATCTATTAAGGTTCATAATTTGGAAGGTTTATGTGTACATATCTTTTCATTTTCAGATCGACGAATCTTTTTTTTTCATTGTCAGATTAATGAACATTGCTCATGAATTGCAAGGAGCACATTTTGAATCTCCTATGATATCACAATGCATGTTATACAGGTAAATCATTATTGACAGTGTATTCTCTTTCATCTGTCCAAAAAAAAAATATATTTATTAAGTAATTGTGTATATGTTACGACAGCATTGCTGGTTTATCAAAGTGATGGTCAGATAAATGCTGAGAATGAAATGAATGTGCAGCGTGGATGCTTGACTGTCTCCTGTTTCTCTACCAACAAGACTTCGGGGATAATCCTTGTCAGCTGTCAATAATCTTTACTATATGAATACATGTAGATGTATTCTTTAGGAAGATGATGTGCGATGACGTCAGTGTATTCATGAGGTAGTGGAGACAGTTGTCACAACAACCAAAGTTTGGCTGCCTGTCGATACAGTCCAGTTGGCTCTCTGCAATTCTGATCATGTCAAATTTCTGTGACTTCAAACTACCAGGTGTATGTTTCCAGAACCAATTAGGGAAGCAGTATGTGCCGATATTACATCACGCATGCAACTAGAACATTGCCTAGGTTTATTCTCCAGTCCCATTAGATTCCACTCATGCAAAGTTGGCTTTGTTGTTATTACTATCATAATTGTTATCATTATTATTATTTTGGCTGATTTGACTTCCTTGTCTGGCCACCACCTTTCTGCACCTTTTCTTTTTTGAAACTGGGTTGTTGAATCTGCACACAACATTGGCAAAGGAAATATGACAAGTTGACAAGGAAGGGCAAAGATGATTGAGTCTATTGAAGTGGTCAAGTGAATAGGATGATCAATCACTTTTTTAAAGGACAAGTGCACCTTCATAGACATGTGGATTGAGTGAATGCAGCAATATTAGTAGAACACATCAGATGGGTTTGAGGAAAATTTGACAACCCGTTAAAAAGCTATGAATTTTTGAAGTTTCTGCTCATTCAATACTGGATGAGAAGACTACTGCAGCCTGTGATGTCATATGTGTACAACGATATAAAGAAAACAAAGAAAATTCAACATATTTTCACTTTTCTCACAAAATAAAAGAACGCTTGACTTGCCTCATTCAGAAGGCAGGGGGAATAATATTACCCTTAGCATATGTCAGCGACAAGTCATGGAAATGTGTACTTTTTTCAAAAAATAAAACTGAAATTCCTTATATTGCACGCATGTGACATCATACACTGTAGTAGTCTTCTCAGTCATCCAGCAGTGACTGCGCAGATACTTTAACAATTCATAACTTGTGAATGGATTGTCCGATTTTTCCAAAACTTTCACTCATGTGTTGTAATAATATTGCTGCATTCACTCATTCCACATGTATATGAAGGTGGACTTGTTCTTTAATGATGCACATGGGACAGAAATCAGCTTTTGATTAGTTTGTAATTACATTGGGTTCCAAATCTTTAAATGTCACTGTTAATCTCAATCTCGACTGATGGAATTGATATATGACTTAGGAGGGACTTGTAAAATTCTGCTCGCCTTTTTGTGGAAACTGCATTCTTTTTTTTTAAAGTCAAAATGTAAGTTCACAATAAGATACATAAGCATTCCATGTTTGTCATTCCATATGATGTTGAGAAAGTTATTGAAAGTATGTATGATTGCCTTAATGCACTCTTACAGTAAATTTCTAGTACAGATTTTGATATGATGTAGATTTAGAAACATGTATTTCATTTTTTCTGGTACTCAAATCTCGTAGAGCACATAAAGTTTGAAAATCCTTTTATAGACTTGTCCAGTAAATGTTGACATGAATGTTAGAAGATAATGATGGTATATTTTTACACTGGTTATTGTGATACACTTTTATATTTCATGTTAATTATCTAGAAATGTCAGTAAAGATTTGATTTTATATGATGATTAAAGTCAATGATATATGAAAGGCATTTGTCTTGTTGCAACTTTTTTTTTTGGTCCTCACTTTAGGTATATCCTTCGGGGAATTACAAAGATTTTTTTTTTTCTTGGGGTCAAGAATGAGAGTTGTCTTGTATTAGCTGGAGGCACCAGTTCGCAGCAAATAAGAAAAAAAAAAATGTAATAATTGATCATGCTCCTGTAGTTTTCTTGTGACATTGGGTATACTAACAAACACTATACAGGAATATTAAATGATATATGGTGAATTTTCTTTTGGTAAGAGACAGTATACAGTGGAACGAAGATTGCTTAGTGAAACTCATCGGAAAGCCAGATTAATGTATTTTGCATGCATGTGTGTGTGTGTGTGTGTGTGTGTGTGTGTGTGTGTGTGTTTGTTTGTGTGTGTGTGTGTGTTTGTGTTTTGCATCCTCCTTCCGTTTCCCTTATTTCTTTACAATATAATCCAGAACTTTTTTTCTAACTCCTTCTTACCACTCCTTACACTCCAACTTCATTCCGCTTCCTTAAAAGAATACCAAAGTGTGATATCCATTCATTGCAATGGAAACTGGTTCTTGGAGAGAAAAAAAAAAACACCTGGCCCGAATATACGTATGTGGACACTGTTGTTGATATCAAAACCATGCTCACATTTCCAACTCAAGCTATAACAAAAGACTGTGACATCACTTCGGTGCGCTTGTCCAGCGTCTTTCTTAAGAAACATTACTTATCAGCCCCTTTACACACTGTTCATCTCGAAAATTTATTCAAGATCATACCATGGATATTCCCACATTCTATTATACAGAACAACATTTCTATAGTGTTCCTTGTGCAGTATAACTGTCGACCGGCACTATCCAATGGATCAGACGATGCACTCATCCGCTATTATCATCTAAATCGTAAGACAGCCGTTAGTCATATAAAACTAATAAGTGCCTTTTATTGAAATCATTGACCAAGCAACGCGAGCAGCACTGAGCCTAATATTCAATTTAGCAGGAAAAGTTTCACGACTGTATAACACAAAAGTGCATGCGTCAGAGATGATTAGATTGGTATCCATCGCTCTTAGTAAGTTTAAAGGGATGGCATTGTTTCGTTTGAGATGGGGATTCAGATTTGAACTTTTTTTTTTGGCGAGATTATTTAAAACCACTTAGTTGAAATATTAGAGAGCATACAATACTTCTGAGAGGAATTCAAAGTTTATTTGATAAAAATCAATTTTGAACATCCATAATGGCTGAGATATCCAGAAACAAAGTGGTCTTTTTAATAAACGGTGGGACCCAACTTTTACTAATCTTCTTCATCATCATCATCATCATCATTATCATCATCATCATCATCATCATCATCATCATCATCATCATCATCATCATCATCATCACTTAACCGTGCAATCGAGCTCATTCTTAGTGACTTTCAGTTTGTAACAATATTCAACTTACAATAACTCTGCAAGTGAGAACACTCTAATAATGACATTATGATGAGCAATGATATTTCATTATTCATGTATGCAAATACACTGCTGTAACTGATGCTGTTGCCTCATTTTGTACTCTCGGGCCCGGATTCACGAAGGTTTATGGTACAATCTTTGTCCATGGTTGAACATGTTTAAACCATGGACAAAGACTGTAGTTTGGTATTGGGCTTCAAGTGTCGCATGGCCTACTTCGTTACGAAATCAATCATTTCTTTACGAAATGTTAACATTTCGTCGGTTCGTAGACAAAGATTGTACCACCTTTGTGAATTTGGGCCTCAGTGTCCAGAAGAATATGGATACGATGGATACTTTTACATCACCCAATCACTGAGATTGTGAATTTGCACAGAAACAGAAATAAGATTAAAAAACCCCCAGAACGTTCATCTTCAAACTCCTGTTCATGGCTGACACTGCTTTTGTGTATCTTTATATACTAGTACATACATACTATTCTTTGTTTTGCATCTCTGCAGACGAAAGCTGCTTTCCCGCGGAAAAAAGAGTCCCGCTTCTCGTCAGACCTATTCATGCTATAATTGTCGTTACGTTGAAATGATTTATGACACTGACGTCTGACAAACAGACATTCATAAAGATTGATCTCTGATAAAACGTCTGTCACGTCCCTCATATCCTGCTGCCCCTTTATCTCTTCTGGGTATTATTACGTGGTGAAACCAATTAAAAAAAAAACCACTTTAGTACCAAAAGACAATTTAGATATATTTGCATTCCTTGTGCAATTATATACCGTTCATATTTCAGCAAATTAGAGTGATATCTCAATAGATTTCATCACGCTTAAAAGAATTGTTACTCTTATGGCCTCTGCTACTCCTTTAATTGCATTACTCTCCCCAGATTAAAGGGATGTGTCTAATTTCGGATGGGATTGGAATTCAGGTTTCCAACGTGTTTTTTTTTTTCATAATAGTTTTATAAGATAATAAGAAATCTCTTATGAAATATGAAAAACCGTATAATTCTAGAGTAAGTCAAATTTTATTCGATGAAAATAGGGTTTGAAATGACTGAGATATCCAAAACGAAGTGATCCTGATAAAAGGTGCCACAATTGGCACATTTTGTGAGGGCCACTTTGTTTCACTTTGATATCTCAGCCGTTTGTCACAAATGTACACACAAGTAGTTATGTACATGTATCAAGGCTGTATGCATGGTTGTTTAATGTGTATGTACATAGGTAGACCAGATTAATGGAGAACATTCTATATGATATTATATAGTACATACAGGCTGACCAGATTAGTGGAGAATTTTCTACATGGTATACAATGTAGCTACAGTACATGTATGCATGTGACAGGAAATACATTATAGCTCACTCAATCTAGAATGATTTAACCCATTCCAGAAAATTCTAGGAAGTGCTGGCTGAGTGAGGCACTGCCCTTGTAGCCCAATGTGATTGGTAGTTAATTTTGGCAATGATGTTATGCACATATTAGGAAGTGAGTCATCCAGGATTCCTGGAATTTGGACTTGCTAGTATGTTCAGGTATGTAGCCCCAGGTTGGAGAAAATTACAGAATGTACTAGAAAGGGGTGAATGGATAGTATATAAGCAGGAGAAATTCTGAGGTAGGCAGAGTACCCAACACCTCTGCTCTGGAGAGTTACGTCACTTCTGGCTCTGAAGCGACTTGTTATAGTCAGTCCTGTGTTACCTGCTGACCTGCTATACAAACTGTGTTTGTGGAGATAAGGCCTGGGAGACATTTTGCCTGCAGAGAATTAATTCGCCTACATTGGAGATAGACTCCATATTTTAGTGTCAACGGACATTATTACGGCAAAGCTGTGACGGGCTGGATTTCTTGCTGGACATTATAAGGTGAATCATCATTCAACGCATCAACTGGACGTGGTCGTCATAACTTCTGGATTTTGCACGTTTCGCCGTGGACATACATTGTGGATTTTACCCCGGATTAATAACGAGGATTATCACGACCTGCGCCTCTGGATTTACGTCTGAGGTATCATTCATCGGTGCATCGCGGATCATTCATCTGTGCATCGAACATCGTATCTGGACACTGTCAAAGGGTTACTTGCTTTCAAATTTTGGACTGTAATGCACGTAAGTGATTCTATTACCGATTTGTAATTGTTTGTATGGATCGTTATTGTACTGATGTGAAAACCGATTACTAGTCTGTACCCACAATATCACTGTTAATAAACCGCCTGAACATTAGTTGATGGTTTCTTTTGTGCGATCATTCTCAGAGTGATTGTGGTCGTAACAAAATTGGGGGCTTGTCCGGGAAGTGAATTTAAAGCCAAACTTAGAATTTGGAACGTTCCGGAATCCAGAATATTGGTACAGATATAATATCAGTTGAGTTGATTGTTCAATTGTACATTGTGTGTAATACATGTGACAATGTCAATCAGTACAATGGATGTTCAGGCATTTGTTCAGAGGACAGATTTGTCCCTCAAAGATTTGCAAAGGTTACGCAAATGTGATTTGACTGCCATTGCACAGCATTTAAATGTTGATGTTCCACAAGGTGTAAGAAAGGCAGAAATTCTTGACTTAGTAGCTGGTCACATGGAGCTCAAAGAAGAAATTGACACTTCAGATCAAGCTCAAATTTCAGATCAAACAAGGCTTGAGCTTGCTAAATTGGAAATCAAGGAGAGAGAAAGAGCAAGGGAACTAGAACTGGAGAAAGAGAAGATGAGATTAGAAATAGAAAGAGAGAGGGAAAGAGAACAAAGAGAAATGGAAATGAAGAAATTTGAAATTGAGCAACAACTGAAATTGCGTGAGATGGAATTGACTCATGCACAGACTGTTGGAAATCGTGAAAGGGCTCCCTCTGAATTTGATTTGGCAAAGAACATTCGATTGGTGCCAAAGTTTGAAGAAAACAGAGTTGATGCATATTTTGTGTCATTTGAGAAGGTGGCTGACAGTTTGAACTGGCCACAGGAATTTTGGCCCTTGCTCCTTCAAAGTGTGTTTGTCGGCAAAGCAGCCGATGTGTACTCATCTCTTTCCAAAGAACAATCACGTGACTATGCTACAGTCAAGAAGGCAGTGTTGAATGCTTATGAGTTGGTGCCAGAGGCGTACAGACACAAGTTCAGAAATTCGTACCGCAAACCAGGCCAGACACATGTTGAGTTTGCTCGTGAAAAAGAAATGATGTTTGATAGGTGGTACAGATCCCTGAAAGTGGATCAGGATTTTGATAACCTACGTGAGGTTGTTCTCTTGGAAGAATTCAAAAAGAGTGTTGCTTTCAGTGTGAGGTCGCATTTGGATGATCACAAAGTGACAAGTTTGCATAAAGCAGCCTTGATGGCTGATGAGTATGAGCTGACCCACAGAAATGACAACAGACCACCTTTCAGGAATTTCTCTGGAAATAAGAGAGACAAAAATCAGTCGAGCAATCCAAAGAATGCTGGTCCTGGAAAAGACACGAGTTCTGAAACTTCATCGGCACCAAAGCCTCAATCTGACAAAGGGTCCAGTACAAGTGCAAATGTCATCAAATGTTTTCATTGTAACAAGACAGGGCATGTAAAGTCACAGTGTTGGAAGTTGCAAAACAAAACAAAGAAGGACATGGGATTTGTCATGTCAAAAAGTGTCCTACCTGAAAATAGTGTCCCGTTCAGTGAAACACAGGCCATTGAAAGTCAGTCTCCCAAATTCAAAGATAGGACTAAGCAGGTGGATGAGAGCTATCGTAGCTTTTTGTTTGATGGTGAGGTGACCCCATGTGCTTCTGGTGAGGCAGGTAAACCAGTAGTCATCCTGCGGGATACGGGGGCCTCTCAGTCGTTGATGGTGGATGGTGGTATGACTTTTCCACCAGATAGTGCAGTTAATGCAAAAGTCTTGATTCAGACTGTTGATGGCAGTTATATGTCAGTACCACTGTATAGAGTGGATTTGAAGTGTGACCTAGTTTCTGGTCCTGTCACTGTTGGAGTTGTTCCTGAGTTGCCCATGGCAGGCATTGACTTCTTGTTGGGGAATGACTTGGCTGGGGACAAGGTGGTTGCGTCTCCAGTTGTTTCAGATAAACCAGTGGTGGTTGCTGAAACTGAGCAGTTGCAGGAGGAATTTCCTGGGATTTTCCCAGATTGTGTTGTGACTAGGTCTCAGGCTCGTAGAGCTGTTCAAGATGATGCGGATTCTGTTGATGTGGAGGAGAATTCCGGTGTTTGGTTGGCAGAAACCTTTTTCAAGGATTTGAATGATGGGGTTGCTGTATTAGGCTCCGAGGCTAACAGTGATGGGCTGTTTAGCAAGTCTTCCTTGGTTGAAGCACAGCAGGCAGACTCTGAGTTGAAAGGCTTGTCTCAGACGGCGTGTTCTGAGGCTGAGGCTGAAAAGGTCCCTGAGTGCTATTATGTCAAAGATGGCATTTTGATGAGGAAGTGGAGACCTCCCCATAGGCCAGCTGATGAGGATTGGACGGTGGTCCGTCAAGTTGTTGTCCCTCCCAGTTACCGCGGTGAGATCTTGAGGATTGCTCACGAGTTACCTGTTGGCGGCCATTTAGGCGTCAGAAAGACAAAGGATCGGATCATGAGGCATTTCTATTGGCCAGGGTTGAATGTGGATGTGGCTGAGTTCTGTAAGACTTGTCACACATGTCAGGTGGCTGGTAAACCACAGCATTCAGTGAAGCCGGCGCCATTGATTCCGATACCTGCGTTTGAAGAACCATTCAGTCGGGTTCTAGTTGACTGTGTTGGACCTTTGCCTAGGACTAGGTCGGGTCATAAGTACCTCTTGACAATCATGGATATGTCTACACGGTTTCCAGAGGCTATCCCATTGCGAAATATCACTGCCAAGACTGTGGTAGATGCTCTAGTGCAGTTTTTCACTAGGTATGGGTTGCCCAAGGAAGTGCAGTCTGACCAAGGGTCAAATTTCATGTCAGGCATATTTCAAGAGGTGATGTATCGTTTGGGTGTGAAGCAGCTGAAGTCATCAGCTTATCATCCCCAATCCCAAGGTGCGTTGGAGCGCTACCACCAGACCCTAAAGACAATGATTAGGGCATTTTGTGAGGAGTATCCCGAGGATTGGGATAAGGGCATCCCTTTCCTGCTGTTCGCAACGAGGGACTCCCCAAATGAGTCGACGGGTTTCAGCCCATTTGAGTTGGTGTACGGTCATGAAGTTAGGGGCCCACTGAAGCTCATCAAAGAGAAATTCATGACTGAGGATGATGAGGTCCACCTACTTGACTATGTTTCAAAGTTTCGTGAAAGGCTTTCAAAGGCTTGTGAGGTAGCTAGGGAACACTTGAAAGTGTCACAAGACTCAATGAAGAGAAAGGCAGACAAAAATGCCAAAGCCCGAACCTTCAAACCAGGTGACAAAGTTCTTGTATTGCTGCCCATACAAGGTGAACCACTGAAAGCCAAGTTCAGTGGCCCATACTGTGTCAAAAAGAAACTCAATGATGTGAACTATGTGATCAGTACGCCAGACAGACGAAAAGATCAGAGGGTGTGTCATGTAAACATGCTGAAAGAGTACTATGAGAGAAAGGCTAGTCAGCCGGTAGGCATAGCTCAGGTGGTAGAAGAAGAAGTAGATGAAGAGGGAGAAGCTCAAGATGAGAATGGAAGTGAGCCCTCTAGTGCCAGGTTGTCTAACTCAGAGATGTTAGGGAAAGTAGATGAGGCACTGAACTACCTACCTGAAAATCAGAGGAAAGATGTGACTAGTCTGTTACTTGAGTACAAAGAAGTGTGTAAAGACAAACCAGGTTGCACCCCTCTGGCTGTACATGATGTTGATGTAGGAGATGCTGACCCTATCAAGCAAAACCCTTACAGGTTAAACCCGAGCAAACTGCAAGAAGTAAGGGAAGAGGTTCAATACATGCTAGACAATGACATAATAGAACCGAGTAAAAGCAGTTGGAGCTCCCCAATCGTCATGGTGCCAAAACCGGATGGGTCTCAAAGATTCTGTATAGATTACAGAAAGGTGAATGCCGTGACGAAAACAGACTCTTTCCCCATTCCCAGACTAGAAGACTGCATTGACAGGGTCGGAAATTCTGCATATGTCAGTAAAATAGACCTTCTAAAGGGATACTGGCAAGTGCCCTTGACCGACAAAGCCAGGGAGATTTCTGCCTTTGCCACACCAGATGGCTTGTTCCAATGCAAAGTAATGCCATTTGGCATGAAAAATGCTCCGGCCACCTTCCAACGGCTGACAAACCAAATCATTGCCGGGCTTGACAACTGTGTAGTATACATTGATGACATTCTAGTGTATAGTGACACATGGCAGGAGCACATTACACACTTGCGGCAACTTTTTGATCGACTCAAGGAGGCCGGATTGGTGATTAATCTGGCAAAGAGTGAATTTGCAAAGGCCAAAGTGGTGTATCTCGGGCATGTAGTCGGTCAAGGACAGGTATTGCCAAGAGAAGCCAAGGTAGAAGCTATACTAGGCTTTCCCATCCCCCAATCCAAGAAGGAGTTGCTCAGATTTCTGGGCATGGCTGGTTTCTACAGGAAATTTGTACCGAATTTCAGCACTGTAGTCACCCCCCTAACAAACCTGCTGAAGGGCAAGGCAAAGTACACCTGGACTGATGAGTGTCAAAGAGCCTTCGAGAAACTAAAAGCAGTCCTTGCTAATGAGCCTGTTTTGGCAGCTCCTGACTTCCAAAAGCCATTCAAAGTGGCAATAGATGCTAGTGATGTAGGAGTGGGAGCGGTTTTGCTCCAAGAAGATGAAGAAGGCACTGAACGTCCGGTTAGCTACTTTTCCAAAAAGTTGAACGCATACCAAAAGAAGTACTCAACTATCGAGAAGGAGGCTCTCAGTCTCATCCTTGCCCTCCAGCAATATGAAGTGTACTTGACCAATAGCAAAGGGGAGATCGTGGTCTATACTGACCACAATCCCTTGGTCTTTTTAGACCGGTTCAAAATGAAGAACAACAGATTGTTCAGATGGAGCATGATGACGCAGCCATATGCACTCAAAATCAAACATGTGGCAGGCAAAAATAATGTAATTGCTGACGCTTTGTCAAGAGTGTAACATGGAGAGTATCAAAGGTGAAAAGTTTTCACCGCATATCATTTACAGTGTATGTGTTCAGCATATTCATTAATGAATGCAAAACAGTTTGACATGATTGTATAAGCTTTGAGAATCAAAGCAATATCAATGTGAATGGTATCCATGAAAAGAGAACATGGAATTAATGCAGCTATTCAAAAGGCATGTAATAGTATGTGATTATGGTTGCTTGATTTGGATTTTACCTCACATTCATTGTAAATAACAACTGAGAAATTGTGAAGGTAAAAGAAACCCTTGCTACAGCAAGGCTTTCTTTTTCCCATGGGGGATGGTGTCACAAATGTACACACAAGTAGTTATGTACATGTATCAAGGCTGTATGCATGGTTGTTTAATGTGTATGTACATAGGTAGACCAGATTAATGGAGAACATTCTATATGATATTATATAGTACATACAGGCTGACCAGATTAGTGGAGAATTTTCTACATGGTATACAATGTAGCTACAGTACATGTATGCATGTGACAGGAAATACATTATAGCTCACTCAATCTAGAATGATTTAACCCATTCCAGAAAATTCTAGGAAGTGCTGGCTGAGTGAGGCACTGCCCTTGTAGCCCAATGTGATTGGTAGTTAATTTTGGCAATGATGTTATGCACATATTAGGAAGTGAGTCATCCAGGATTCCTGGAATTTGGACTTGCTAGTATGTTCAGGTATGTAGCCCCAGGTTGGAGAAAATTACAGAATGTACTAGAAAGGGGTGAATGGATAGTATATAAGCAGGAGAAATTCTGAGGTAGGCAGAGTACCCAACACCTCTGCTCTGGAGAGTTACGTCACTTCTGGCTCTGAAGCGACTTGTTATAGTCAGTCCTGTGTTACCTGCTGACCTGCTATACAAACTGTGTTTGTGGAGATAAGGCCTGGGAGACATTTTGCCTGCAGAGAATTAATTTGCCTACATTGGAGATAGACTCCATATTTTAGTGTCAACGGACATTATTACGGCAAAGCTGTGACGGGCTGGATTTCTTGCTGGACATTATAAGGTGAATCATCATTCAACGCATCAACTGGACGTGGTCGTCATAACTTCTGGATTTTGCACGTTTCGCCGTGGACATACATTGTGGATTTTACCCCGGATTAATAACGAGGATTATCACGACCTGCGCCTCTGGATTTACGTCTGAGGTATCATTCATCGGTGCATCGCGGATCATTCATCTGTGCATCGAACATCGTATCTGGACACTGTCAAAGGGTTACTTGCTTTCAAATTTTGGACTGTAATGCACGTAAGTGATTC
Source organism: Diadema setosum (assembly GCA_033980235.1). Taxonomy (NCBI): domain Eukaryota; kingdom Metazoa; phylum Echinodermata; class Echinoidea; order Diadematoida; family Diadematidae; genus Diadema; species Diadema setosum. The sequence continues at coordinate 28,055,385 of CM067069.1, read as the reverse complement.
TATTACCGATTTGTAATTGTTTGTATGGATCGTTATTGTACTGATGTGAAAACCGATTACTAGTCTGTACCCACAATATCACTGTTAATAAACCGCCTGAACATTAGTTGATGGTTTCTTTTGTGCGATCATTCTCAGAGTGATTGTGGTCGTAACACGTTTCAAAACCGATTCTCATCAAATGAACTATGAATAACTCTTAGAATTATATGCTCTTTGATATTTCAAAAGAGGTTTTCTTTTTTTTTATTATATCGCAAAAAAAAAATATAAATCTGAGTTCCCATCTCAAGCACAACTATAATCATCCCTAAGTGCTTGCCGACATTTTTTGTGTCATGATCGGCAACTATACTTGTTTCTTCTATTCGAGACCGCACGATTCATTGATTCGTGAAGGGTCATACAGTTGTATTTGTTCCGTCTGTCTAATATTTCTGTTATTCATTTTTTTTCCTGTACTCGTCTACATTTATGTAGGATTTTATGTCTTTCAATCATCCATGTATATCCAACCGTCCATCCATCTAGACGTCTATGTATATGTGTGAAATATATATGTATGTTTGTATGCATGTACATTATATTATGTGTGTACACGCCTATGATTGTGTGTGTATACATGTACGCGTGTAACTATGCATCTACTTTTGTATGCATGTGTGTATGTATACTATGTATGTATGCATGTATATATGTATGTATGTATGTTTCTATCTATCTATCTATTCGTTATCTAATTATTATTTATTCATATTTTCTTTAAAAAAAATATAGAGTAGGTACATTCAGTTTGCTATCTACTTTACAATGGCGCCCTGGTGTACAAAATAAGTAACAAATGCATTTGCAGTTACATAATTCACACAATTACAGATCAATGACATAAACAAACAAAATAGATAAACTTAACTACACTTCTGTTACATGCTATATACTACAAACATCAAAAGTAGGGCCATAATTATTTAGAGAAGGGGAGAGTATAATAACCATAACCATATATCTATCTATCTTATCTATCTATCTATCTATCTATCTATCTATCTATTTACCTATCTATCTACATTTTAGGTTACTAAAGTATAAGTTTTGCTTGTCAACATTTTCCAATTTTGAATTTCACATCACACTGTACAGTCCATTCCTATCTACAAAATGAAAAAAAAAAATCCTGTACGACTTGTTTGGACTCCTCACGATTCCTTTCCTTTTGTCGTAGCAACATCCTCCAACTCGTCCCTCCCCATTCTCTTTCACCAGTCCTTAATTCCCACTCGCCGTTTCCTTCTTATTCTTCTACTTTCCCTTCATGCTCTCCCATGCACTACCCCCCTCTCCTCCCCGTCCCCGTCCCTCCCATCCCTCATATCCCACCCCCACCTTCCTACCACTTGGCCTCCTTAAACTCCAGTAAACTTCCCATCCATCCGTCCTCATTCCCTTTAATACAACAACCACCTGAAATTCCTCCCTCCCTTTTTTCCAGATTCTTTCCCTGTTCCCTCTCCTTATAATTCCCTCTCCCTCTCTCCCCTGTGTGTATCTATATTCTTTAATTGTTCCTGTAAACTTTCCCCTTGACCATTACTTGCTTTCCCCTCACATCCCACTGCGCTACATCTTCCTATCGCCCCCTTTCCCCTTCCCTCCGAACCCACTGTCGTTCCATTCGTCTCCCTCTCTATATTCTCCCCTCCGGTTCCCCTTCCCTATAAACTTCCTCCTATAGTACTCCCTTTTTGTTGCCCCCTTTCCATTCCCCTTCCCGAAACTGCTCCTATCTCTTCCCCTCCTCAACTGTCCAAAAATGTCCCGCGACCCACCATTATACACTCCCATCCATAGGTCCCTTTCTTATAGCAGCTCCTCCCTGTTGCGTCCCCTTCCCTCTCCGCCCCTCCAACTTTACAGCTCTCTTTCCATGTTTCTACTCTCCCTCCACCACCCCTCCTGTCCTCTCCTCTCACCCAGCTCCCCTTCCATTCTTCGACTTTCGCTCATAACCTCCCTTATTCCCCCCTCCCCTCCCATTTCCACCTCTCAGCCTATATGCAGGTCTTCTGTCATTGCGATGGAGTGGGGCGGGGGGGGGGGGGGGAGGGGAGGGGAGGGGAGGGGAGGGGAGGGGAGGGGAGGGGATGACACTCATGTGCTTGAAATATAAATCCAATATATTATCACAAACACCCAAGGGGAGGAGTAGACGTATACGTCGTTTACAGATCAAATATCGCCCGCAGATGTTCACTAATTTGTCGAGATCAGTTTGTTTCCCCGCATTGATTTATCGCACTCACAGCTGGATCAGCAATTAGCAGGTATAACGTTATCACACGTATCATGGCGTTGTCTCGCTGGGGCTGCACTCTCAGAATAGATAAGGATGTAGGCCTATGTATGTATCATCGGTAAAACGAACATTCTTGTGATTTATTGATTGATGAGGTCGCAGAGGTCGCAACAACGCCAGTTTTTAAGGAGAAATCATTGTTATTGCCAAGTCACCCGCTCTCCCCCTCAGCAGGGAGGTGAGACACCTCCATGCCCTCAGCGATTTATTTCACTTAAATGACTTAAAGGTAAACTATACCTAGCTTTCATTCAGACATAATTCAAGTTTTCAAGGTGAGCAATAATGGCCACTACTTCAAGCAATGCCGAAATGCGACAGCGCTTGCTGCCCAAGGATACGGAGGAAGAAAAAAGCCCTTACGGTAAGATGAATATGATGTATTTGTTCTGTTTATATAACAATTGTTTGAATAAACAATTGCTCTGTTGTGAATTGGAAACAACTCCGCAGTTTTTGCAATGTTCAAGTTCTTCTCAGTCTACACGTAGAGAATACCGCTACACGGAAGTATCCAGGGGGCTAATTAGCACGCGTAATGATGTATCTTTGCAATGGAATTCAGGTGTGGTTCTTCCTTCACATTATTTTGTGATCATGGTGATACTCAGTATAGCTGGCAGTCCCTCATATCTTCTTCGCAACTTAAAGGTATTGTTTACCATTGGGAGCAGTCATCTAAAAAATAGTTGATTTATCACATTTGATGCTGCATATGTGTAGTAGGTCAGTAAGTTGCATTACAAAACATCCTATTATACCATATAAAAATTTCGCAATAAAGCCTAGAATATAAGGAGATATCACTATTTTTTTTTTCTGAATAAACCAGAACAGTAGACGGTTTAGTCTAGAAACAACTTTTAGCTATTGTTCACATTTTGTATATTTAACAATACTTAACATTGATTATACTTATTAGCATTTTCACATTGGTTGTTTCTATTCCTAACTCACATTTTAAAACTATGTTGAAGCACTGACCCTGGCTTTTTTGTTTCAACTGCAAGTGGTAAATAATGCCTTTAAAAGAGGAATTTGACCGGATCAGTTAAGATTAACAATTGTATTCTGAAAAGAAAGATTGACATTTCACAAAACATCAGTGAATGTTTGACCAAAAACGGATGAAAATTAGGGAAGATATGAAATTAGAAAGTTTCGCTATCATTCACAAAACAGTTCTTGAGCAGTCAAGATGAATGTAAATATTGAGTTAATGATGTCATCACCTCACAACTTACCATATAGTTTGTATACCCAAATATTGAAATTTACCATTTTCAGTTCAGTTGCTTGATATGCCCCAGTCTTAAATCACTGCGATCATTATTTTGAGATTACTCAGGCAGGACTACTATGTTTTACACTTTTATAATTTCATGATTTTCAACACTTTTCTTTTGTACGCTATCAATGGAAAATATCAGTTGTAGCTCGCTCCTTTGCATATTCGCATAAACTGTTAGAGAACTGCTTTGCAAAAATTAGCAAGTCCTTGAAATTTCCAAGTTGGTTACTTTTTTTTTTTGTCCGGTTTTGATCAAATTTGTACTGTTGTCCTTGTAAATTTTTTAATCTTTCTTTTTGGACTAACTTTGAACTGGTCTAGAGTTCCCCAGTATATTTTTTGCCACACCACCACTAAACATGATATACCCAGTCATTTTGTTTGCCATGTATGACCCAAACACACACACACACACACACACACACACACACACACACACACACACACACACACACACAAACAAACAAACAAATACGCAAATACAGTCTCTTAACCAGGTCAGTACTATAGGTGCGATCGTGTTTCTGTCACACTTTTGATTTGGATTTGGATTTATTCACAGAATGCATAATACATTATACATGTAGACATGACGTAATTGATGTAATTGAATTATTTCTTACTTTTTGTTTAATTGATGATTATGATGAATCAAATTTGATATCATAAACATCTTTATTATATGCTGTAAGTGACACATAGGGCTCACATCATGCCCCCAGGTAATTGTAAAGAATTGCACTTTTGTGAGCCTTGGCCCATGTGTCACTCCCTTACATCTTATACATTGTATACCGCGTATGTATGTTATTCTGCAATGTATGGCCAAATACAGTAGATAGATAAACAAAATTAATGATGATGATGATGATGATGATGATAATAATAATAATGATAATAATAATAATAATAATAATAATAATAATAATAATAATAATAATAATAATATTAATGATGATAATGATAATGATAATAATAATAATAAGTAGTAGTAGTAATAATAATAATAATAACAATAATAATGATAATAATATGGACATATATATAAACAAATTTGTACATGGAAAATGTAATACGTATATAGTGTAAAAACATACACTTTCACGCAGTACAGACATTGTGAGGCACTCCCCACACAAAGACAGTGTCCTATGAATACCCATGTTTCTCTCGCTCCCTCTTCCCAGCACGCCTATACTGAGTATATTCTGCCCCTCCCTCATCTCCCACCCCTCCCCTCCTCTCTTCACCCCTCCCTTTTCATCCACACACACACACACACACACACATGCACATGAAGCTCTCTCTTCCCCCCCTCCCTCTCTCTGTATCCACCCCTTTCTCTCCCTATCTTCCTTCGCTGTTTTCCTGTGCTGTTCACACAATTTTTCTCTCGGCTCTTGAGAATTGATCTTGATAAGGTTCGTGTGTCATTTTCCAAATCAGACACTCATGATGGTTTAGGCTCCAGAATAACTTGATGGTTAGCTAAAATTGTGACTTCCTGATTTTTTCCACTTTATCTCAAGACAGATATTGTCACCGCGTGGAAAAAAAAAAGTTTGGAAAGCAGTTTAAAGCATATTTGGTCTGTCTCCCATTGCTGTCTTCCGTAGGTCCATGTTATCGTTACTCACGAGAATTAGACGTATATAGCAAGCAGTTAACCAACCTTCTGCTTTACTGTTGAAATGAACTGCGTTATCATGGTAATGTATGTAAACATAGCCTGAAAAGAAAGACAGTTTCCAATGAAATCTTGTTGAACGAGCGCAGTGAGCGTGAAAGTGATTTGGTTGCAACAGAAGAAGTGTTTTTCTTCAGAGAAAATACTACATAGCATCTCCTCTAACGCGAGATCTTTAAGTGTCGGAATCACTGGAACATAAATACAGGATAAACTAAAAGTGGCCAGCGATAATACTTTTAAAGTTTCCTTAACGCACTTTGCTTCCGAGGTGACAAACATGTGAAGACGAGGCACAGAAAAAAAAAGAAAAGAAAAGAAAAAAATTTCGCCTGGGTTTGAAGTTCCCTCTCCTGTATATCGGTGTCTATCAGTTTCTTCTTGGTGCGTTTTTTCCGTCAATCACGATCACGGATGCTTGGACGATGGGGAGGAAGAAGGGAACTCGATCACGGTCTCGTTCGCCTATCACAGACAAGACGAACCTGGTAGAGTTCAACAGATTCGATGCGGTCGAATACAGCGGATGCAAGGAACCCGAGTGGCAGTACGATCCTAACTTGGGTATGCTACCGTGTTGTGTTGTATAGACTAGCATGCGAAAGTATATTGCACAGTAAACATACCGTCTTATTTCCAAGCACAAGTTTGCATGTATCTCAGACTACGAATTGCAAAGTACATAGGCCTTCTGAATGTTTTACCTCACTCATTTTTGTGTTTTACAGCTGTAAACTATTGATACATAAAAATGCTCTTTATAGGGGCTGCGATAAAGTAGATAAAAGGTTCTGTGTACCCGTCTGTATACGTATAACAATTAGTGGTCATTGGTACATTATCAAACTGTCAATCCACTTAGTGTACAATAATATAGTCAGTTTGACGCACTTCTAAACCACGTTAAAAGTCTTACGGATAGACCATGCTGTCTCATATCGCTTGCTTTCATAGATATTTTGACGATGTCAATAAAATTAATATCATTAATTGTAAGTATATTGTTGCAAACTCGCTCCTGCTGATACAATACAGCAACAACAATAATGATGATGATAACGACAGGAAACAAGACAATAATGAAAAAACATTCATATTTCTGGTTCCACTTCAGGGTTTCTTCTGCTGAAAAAAAAAGTCTCTTAAACGCGCGCATGCGAGGGAGCAAAGTGGCTTTTTTGTAGAGTCTGAAAGGGGTGCGAACGCCCCCACGCCCATGAATGATACATAACAATAATACGGACCAATAATATTATATAAGACTCAACAACTCTGCATTCGATGAGAAGCCAAAGTATGCTGTTTCATCACATCCACAGCCACAAGATGTCAACATATAATCATTTTGTGTGATATATCACTTCTCTGCATTGCATAGTAGATCATCGATTTTCTCCATCTCCTCAGCTGAATGCTGGTAATGATAAAAAAAAGACACTACGATAGTAAATATAATATGTTACAATGAAATGATAGCAATTAGCATTAATGATAGCAGCAATAATAGTAATGATAATGATAATGATTACAACAATGATTATAGAAGTATGGAAAATATCATTTATTTAGTAAAGATATTTCCCATAGTTCAATCATTCAGGAATGTTTAATCTTAAATTAATGATGTCCGTTTAATGTTTTTATGAATTTCATTTCGAGGAATATCTTATACATGTAACTTAACTAAACTTTGAAGAATATACAGCAAACAATGCAAACAAAAACTACATCCAACGGGCCTATCGAGGATCACTGAAAAGAAATGAAATCGATCTTATTATGAATTCATCCTCTAGTGATTGGTTGAAAGAGCTTCTTGTGATTATAGGTATTTTCAGCTGTATCAGAGTATTGGCATGTTTGACACTCCATTCCATAAGCTACTGTACATGTATTTGCACAATGACGTCACGTAGCATTTCTGAAATTGTGCTCTTAAACCGTCACTCTGTGAAATGTAACAATTTTAAACAAACAATTGTTACGTCACACAGCAATTCTGACATCGCGCACTGCATGCGTCGCACCGTCACTCTTGTCTATTAAAAAAAGTGACGTCACAAAGCAATTTTGACATTACGCGCTGTCAGTCTGTGAAATGTATCAATAAAACTTCTTGTAAAGCAATTGTGACCTCATAATGCAATTCTGACATTGTGCAATATTGCTTCGTATCGTCATACCGTCACCAAGTGTGTGGAGGATCTTTGCTGTCACTCTGAAATGTAACATTTTTGAAACAAAATAGTTGTAACATCACAAAGCAGCCTGACATCGTGTGCTGCCTTCACAACATCTCATCCACCACTACGACACGACTTTTCGCATCGCACTTTCCCCATTCCATGGGCGTAAATCCGGGGGGGGGGGGGGATATATTCCCCCCCCCCTGAAATGGAGGAGGGGGGATGGCCTGTACAATCATCCCCCCCCTGAAATTTGAGAAAAAAAATGGAGGAAGCGGAAATGTGATTGTATCAATTTTGGTATATTGCATGACGTTCGTACGTAAAATGTACTGCTACCTTAAACATGCGGGACTGCTTCAAGTCGATAAAACACGCAAAAAAAAGATACATCAAATTGCACCATTCAGTATGCAAAAAGTTCTCTATGTGGGAGGGGGAAACCCCCCTCCCACACCCTCCCCCCTCGCTCGCTTCTCTCCCTCGCATCTAACCGCTCCCCCTAAGATCAAATCCTGGCTACGCCCGTGATAGGTCCCACTATTTAGTAGGCCTTCACAGTGATGTCGCACAGGCGGAGCAAGAGCTGAAATGCCACAATGTAGTCATTCAATTATCTATGAATATTTCTTTTTCTTTTTTATGAAAGGAAAAAAAAAAATCCCAAATTTCACCAAAAGTGTGCACCAGATCGCTGAATTTCAGGTCTGAAAATGCAAAATCTTCCTCGTGTGGGAGGGGGATACCCCCCTCCACCACCCTCCCCCACTAGGTCACTCCGCTCCCTCTCACAGATATTCCAACTCCAAGTCCCTCCCCCACCCATGCACCATCATTAAAACGGAACGATGCCCCTGGAATGATTGCTTTATTGACTTAAATAAAGAAAATTGAAGAATACAATTAATAGCTGCAGGAAAATATCTACTACGTTATCACATACAAACAAATGGGTTTATTGAATTTATTTGGGCATTATTCAGGGCTGCGCTACGTTTTTTTAAAGGGGGGGGGGGAGTTGTCAAAATCGCCTGTCAGTCAAGAAGAAAGAACATCAAAAGACAAGAGAAACAAGAGCAAAAAAGTCGTCATACTTTTAAGGTCTGATTTCTTCGCCGAAAGTCGGCTGACAAGCAAGCAAGCAAACAAACAAACAAACAAACAAAAACAAGAACAAAAAGTCTTCATGTTTGCTGCCACTTCCCTCCCACTCTGCATGCAAAAGAGTGGGACATTCGATCCCTATAAAGTTTGTATGTGTGTGTGGGGGGGGGGGGGGCACCAAGCTTCTCTCCCCCCACCCTCCCCCACGGGCTGCGCCGGTGCGGTTATGGGCTTGTATAATCGTGGTGGTGGTGACTATCGCCGATCATCCCCCCCCCCCCCCAACTCCTCAGTACGGATTTACGCCGTTGCCCATTTCCCCTTCTTTTGTTTAAATTTTTGATCCAAAACATGAAGCAAATATACTTTCAATTGCCTAATTTTGAGTGTCTGGTTAAAACTATAGGCCTCTGTGTCTCCAAAAGAACTACTGTATTCACTTCGGGGCTGCGCCCCTCATTGAATAGTTCCTTTCGATTCACCTCTGCCCATAGTTTTAACCAGAAACTTTCAAGAGTTATACAAAGTTAGACAAAATATATTAAATTTGTATACTATACTACTGCTACACTACACAGTATTAGTACTTCAACTACTATTACTACTATACTACTACTAGTACTACTACTACTACTACTACTACTACTGCTGCTGCTGCTGCTGCTGCTACTACTGCTACTATACTACTACTACTACTACTACTACTACTACTACTACTACTACTACTACTACTACTATACTGCTACTACTGCTGCTACTACTATGCTACTATTACTATACTACTACTATACTACCACCACTGGTAGTAGTACATACACTGCTGGGTGTACATAATGCGTATTTGTGTAATACATAAAAGAATTGACGTAGAAAAACGAACAAACAAAGAAACAAACAACTAGTACCACATCGGTCCACTTACAGGCTCTAGATACGTGGATGAGTGTGGTCCCAAGATCGAATCTTGTCAAGGGCTTTTGTCGTTGGGCAAGATGTCCCTGTCAAATAAAGTTACTATCTTTATGTAATGTATTGTAGCTGGTAATGTTAGTATAATAATGACAATAATAATAACAATACAATAGTACTGAAAGAGCACTTGACGTGGTAATGCTTCTTTCAGAAATCATGAAGGGGTTGGGGTGATGTGTCAGTTACTAGTTTTTATCATTATTAGTAGGGCCTATTCACTAGACCAAGAAACAAGTCGAGAGAATGTGTAGGACTTACTTCCATTGGAAAACAACAACAAAAACCCTTAATTTTAGTGGAATTCTCTTTCTATTGTTGTTCGTCGGTGACAGTTGTAGTCTTCTCATCTAGACATCTAGCACTGACACTTCGTAAATCGTAACTTTGCATTGGCTGTCCGATTTTCCCTCACACCTCACTAATGTGTGATACTCTAGAATAATATGAGTCTCACATTAATCGCCTCTCTACAGTTACTCAATCCACCGTTTTATATTTGGGTGCCAATCTCCTAATACGACGTACATCCTGTTTTGCAATGTTGTCTTTAAATTTCCAAGAGTTACAGAAATCGTGTTCGATATTATTTTAATCACTGAAGTGGATTTCCATGGTTGGCAAATCCATTGTGCTTCTCTCGGAGGTTAATTGTGCTTTTGTCATGAAGACTTTTACCCCCACTGAGAAATTTGATTCTTGATACAGTGTAGGCGCCCCTATTACGTATTGTTGGCAAAATCCCCAAAGTTCGTGGAGTGACGTCATTGGTTGCAGACGATGACAATACGCGCATAATCGATTCATTAGTACGTTCGATGAAAAAAAAAAAGCGTGCATTTTTTTCGTGATAGATGCCGGATGGAGGAGCCACCTCCGTGGTGGATGACCGCTTCAAAATCCTCACACTTAGCGCAGCCGGGAGGCGTTTCGCAGCCGGGAGGCTAGGTTGTGCGTAGAAGCCATTGGCTTAATCCACACACACATGGTGTACCATTGTACTGATACACACACACACACACACGTACGTACTCGAAGTGAACATACACTCTGTACTACTCACGATCGTACGAACAATCCGCTCGATCAGCAAAAGTACGGTCCATGAGATACCAACCAACACGGTAAACTTCGACAAGGATTGACAATTTCTGCTGGATATTTGGGTACTGGAAAATATCACAAAATAGGAATACCATTAACAAGCGATGGGCAAAAATAAAGTGGAGGATGGGGAGAAGCTGGTGGATGAAGAAGATGGGAAATATGGTGAGTATGCCGTCAAACTTGGAAGTATACTTGCTTAGTCTACTTCACTTTCTGCGAAGAGTGTGGGGTGGTTGCTAGTCAGTGGCGTCCCGTGTTACAGCCCTTGTCCGCCGCACCGCTCGGTGCGACGAAGTACAGTAGTACAGGGTACGTACGTACAGGGCGTGTGTGACACCGATTTGCTCGCGATTGTCTTGACCCTAATAGAGCCTTGGTTTATGAGTGTTCGAACTGCTTTTAATGTTTCAAATTCTATATTACAACAATAAAGTCTATAAATTTTGTATCAGAACGTTGTGAAATAGTGTGATCCCTGTGGCTGTGTCTGTGAATTTAATGTGTCACACTGTAACTCTGTACCGTAGCTATCATTTCTAGTTGTAGCTTGAAAGTAGAAATCTACTGCTGAAGTCGAAATGTTAGTCTCGTCGCCCCCCCCCCAAAAAAAAAAAATTGATGCCTAATGATCTCGAATGGAATCTACAGTGAAAGTGTGCAAGAAAATACCTCTTGCGAAGTGGAACGTTGGCATAATATACAAGTGTATTCTACTAGAGGATCTAGTCATCATGTTAATAATAATGTTGATCAACAGCAGTTTTTAAAGCCATGATTAACATGATTAACAGCATTTTGATTTAGGGAGACTCTAGTGAGTCTGTTGTTTTTTTCTTTATCATACATGAGACAGATTTAGATGTGATCATTTTAATGGTTAGTACAAATAAGTTAGTAGTGTAGGCTTTTTCATTTCCTGTTTATTTCAAGTGTGAGTTAAGATAAACTTATCATCTAACTCATAGAGTCAGGGTCATGATCTAGACCAGTACAGTTTGGCCTACTGAAGACAATGCATGTGATGTGCAACAGTAAAAAAAAAATAAAAAAGAAAAGAAAAAAAAAAGATGAAGATCTTGCATCAAGATATAATGATAATCATGTGGCAGAGAGGTCTCAAAATAAAGATAATGATAGCAACACATGTACAATCTGTACTGGAGAAATGATGAATTACATATACAGGTACAGAGAGTTGAAACACTATATTAAAGGGACTCTTTCTTCTACATTTGTACCTTGTGCAATATTCTAATCACTTTTTATATCATCATATGAGTGGCTGTAATAATGAATTATAAAAAGGGTAATTTTTGATAATGATATGATTTATAACAACACATGATGGGGCCTGTGATTATAGGTGGATAACAAAATGATGCTTTATATAAAGTCATTCTTTACAGAAATGGGTACAGAGTGAGAAAGTTTATGAGCAAAATATATTTGGCTAGAGTAAGGCTCCCAACAAATCATTCAAAGAGAGGGGGATGTAGTTAGATATAGACAGAAAGATAGAGAAGGAGAGAGAAAGCTAATTCACAAATTTGTGTACAATTGCTTTTGGTTATGTTTTTTCATACTTTCATTGATTTTACTGTTGCTTTTTGTTACTTTACAAAAACAAGGAAAATTTTAATACTCCGTGTGGAAGTTCTTTCAAAAAATTCCATAGTTGATGATAATTATTATTATTATTCCAGAGCACAAAGAAACAGCAGGTGATGATTGAACATCCAGTGCTGAAAATGTACAGGGATTAGAACTGAGGACACAAATTGAGTACAATGTGTACCTTGTCTCAAACAAATGCAGGTAGTAGTTTCAGCTTGATAGCACTATCATACTCCAAAGAGACAGAGTTTAGAGGCACTGTAAATACATTCGTTTTGTCAGATCTGCAATTAAAAGTCTGTCTCGTACACTTGTAGGTCTCTCATAATTGTGGACCATTGTCTTCCACTTCTAATTAAAAGAAAAGATGGAGGAAAGTGAAATTTATGATTTACATTGTATGATGCACATTAAAATGGAAACAAGTGTTTGTGTATATTACACTATGCATTGATGTTAAAGCTTGCAAACTTTACAAATCCTAATGTTTGGTGACATTACAGTATGTCATGATCTTATTTCAGTTGCTGCCATTTTACTTCCCAGATGTAAATTCACAAATCATTGCATGCCTTGGAATTAGGGTTAATAATTTACAGTGCCTTTACTTCCTCCTGTTCCAGTGGTTGACTGCCTGTCCCCCTAGCAAAACAATACAGTCAATACAATGCAATAATCATATTTGTAATGTGCTCTTATACAAACTGTACAAGTTCCTTTAATACAGCACTTTACAATGTACATCCCATCATCATCTACATACAATTGTAGCTCAGCAGCTATAGTGCATTGCAGTAGTAAACAGAAACAAAAACATAATGAACTGGTAGTTATTGTGAGGTACATTTACAGATGGTGAATTGTGTGACCAAATCACACTGTCTACTGTAGCTGGACCAAAGAAGTTACAGCCACGTGCCAATTTTTATTGTATGCTGTCTTTTCACACAACCTATCAAACTTTTTTCCTAATTCAAGTCTTAGAGCATCGTTTTATATTAAGAGAGTTGGCATACAGTACTTACAGCTTTAGACTTTTTATCCTCTCTTGAATATCTCTTCATGATTTTGCATGAAGACGCATGAATGCAAAGTGTTGCTACAGTTGTACACGAACATTGTATGATCCAGCATACTGTGAACTAGCAGTGAAATGGCCAATTACTTGTAATGTATACCACAGCTCAGGTGATAAAATGTTCTCTCCAACCATCCATAAAATGTGTTTGATTAAGAATGTCAATATACATGCATTTGTACTATGTACGTAGATCAATCTCTTTTTGCTACATTTCACACACATACAGATATAGTGTATAAGTACGTGTACATGTAGGTAGTGCATTCATGTACACGTAAGTAGAGATAGAATTCTATATCAAGAAGGGACTCATATTTTATAGTTTTGTGAACAATCCTTACAGAGGGTTCTTTACAGTATCAAATTCATACAGTGGCTTTTACCTGTTATTGTAGATTTTGCACAATGTACCGCATTACAGTGTACTTTATGTTTGATGATCTGTGTTTAGTTTCCATTCATTACCAGTCCACTCTTTCTCCACAATTGCTTTGATATACATTGCATTTTGGTCAGATGACCAGGGCGCTTTTCCTGTACAAAATATACACTTCAAATCCCCATGCACATACATGGTGGGCTTTAATGGTACATGTGCATGTACACTGTACGTAAGATAACATTTCACGGTTTGATAGCAAGATAGACCACTGCTGCCAGTCATTTTCCAGGGGCTCTATTTCTCACTGGTCATTTGCTAGCTGGGTGATGAGAGGTCATTTTTAGCTATTCTTCCTTTTCTGAGTTGTTCTATTCAATGGTTATTTTGCCTTTCATTTAATTAGTAAAGATTAAAAAAAAAAAACTCTATGCAGAAATGTTTATGGAAAGTCAAAGAAGAATGTCAGACTTGAGTTTCATCTAAATCAAGTTTTTTGATAATTGATCCGTATGCAAATCACAGACAATACGTAGGGTTTCCTTTTTTTTTTGGATAATGGTTATCAGCCTTGGTTATTCAGAAGGTTTGTTAATCTGTAAAGGAAGTTTCATCATTCTGAAGGCTTGTTGATATAAAAATCAAATAAGGTTTGTTAATTCCATTAAGGTTCATTATGAATCCAAAAAGAAGATAAGGTTTGTAATTCCGAAGGTTCGTTTAATAATACAATTTGTATACTTTCTGTTCATATTCGGATTTACAAACCTTATTCATTTATGCATAAATTAACCAAAGTTGGAACAATGAACCTTTGCAATAATGATTCATATTCTATTTTCAGATTAGCAAACCTGTGGAATATTGGCTCAAATGTTACGATAAATGAATCTTACGTTGTACTTCATTTTTCGATGAAGGAATGTGTACAAATTTGTAGGCTTTGTACTTTTTTTTGTGTTGTGGAATACTGTAATGATCCTTTTCTCATTATGTTTTTTTTTTTTGTTGAATTTGTAACAAATTTGTGTGAACAAATGTTATCTTTTATTTGTAAATGAATATTGTTTGCTGTAATCATTCTACAATTTCAGAATATTTCTTTGCAAGCTGTAATGCAGACAAGTCATCCATTTTGTAATTGTACAACATACAGTCTGGGCATAATGCAGCCATTGTGTTTTGTTCCCCTTCAATCAAATCCCTTGAATCTCGTAGACAAGTCTGTGTTTTAGTCCATTGCCCACTGAGGTACATGTATCATTAATATTGTATTTACAACAACAAAATATTTAATTCTTATATTGAATGCTGAATTCATCCCATTGGAAAAGCCTTGCCAAGTGCCCTGCAGTATATCTTTATACAGATTGTAAAGCAAAGTTAAAGAAATTTGTTGCTTAACAGGTCAATTTGTGAAAAAGCACCAAGAAATTGTGAATGCACAACATACATGTACATGTACATGTACAAAGTTGTATGTCATATGATTTGGTACTTTATGTTTTACACTGTGTACACTGTAAACATACAGAAACCGCCTTCCATTATTATTGTACTGTACATCCATTTAGATACATGTAGTGATAATCCCTGATGAGCTCTTCCATATGTGCTTTCCATTTAATAATTCAGTACTGAAGTCATTGACAGGTAAAATTAAGCTCATAAGTAATGTACTTGTAGATGTAGTACCAGTACAGCAGTTGCTAATGAGTTACACAGCGTATATATATATATGTACATTGTACGCCAGACAGAATGTACAGTGTACGCGTGTACCAATCAAGATAATGTATTTCTAGTATAACCCACATGCACCACTTCTGTCAAGGTTTTTTATTATTTTTTGCTGGGTCGTGATCTGCTTCTGCTCCCCCCGCAATATTTTCTAATTAGAATGATAAAAGAATTGTCTGCTCCATTACAGTGTATGTGTGCTATCGTAAAGCCACGTTGCACATTTGTTATGATCCCGTGTTCTTACTGTAAATTTCACAATTTGACAGGTTTCCCCTTTCAGCATTAGATGTCAAACTACCTAATTGCTCTACATTTAAAATCTTTGTGTTTCAGAGTAAGAAGCACATTTTATTTGAAATGTCTGTGATCTGAATGTTGTTTTCATTTACAGTCACCATACTGTATCAACACTTTTTATGTATAAGACAATTTTAATGACTATGATAATTATGCACTAAAATGATTATCTAGTAGTTATTCGAGTAATCTACATGTACATGTACATCTAATTTCTTTATCATTTGAAGCAATAGGATAATTTTTGTTTTTATATCTTACCCGCTCAGAAAATCAAAATGTTCTGTGAATTAAACAATAATTTTAATACATTCTTCAAATCAGAGTATTATACAGGGACTGTACTTTTCAAGACAGAATCATGTATATCAACCAGTTGGAGACTTTAGTCTTGAATATACTTATGCAAGTGTCTATAATTATTAAATGGGAAATGTGTGTCTAAAGAAAATCAGCTTGCTCTCTTTTGGTTAAGATGTAAGCTGTTGTTTGACAAGTGTGTATGCTACTTATACTGTATTTACTAGCACTGTCACTTGTATAGTTTACTTTTATATACATTGCATGATTGATTATTGTTTTTAACTGAAAGAAAACAATACATCATTTCTACCACAACAGCGACGTTTGGAAGTTGAAATATTTATTCTACCAACCAAGGCACCCCATACTCAGATGCCCACACACAATCTCTCTCTCTCTCTCTTCCAAACACAATGTACACACACAAGAACCCACCCCCCCAAAAAAAAATTATAGAGAAATAAAGAAGACATGATACTAAAAAGAAAACAGGAGAACAAATACAAATTTGTAAATTATCCTCATGAATTCTGATTATGTGACACACTTCTTTGCTTGCAATTCTTCTCATGTTCATATTTGTACCATGTTCAATTACACTGTGCACCCAGTACTTCCGTCTATCTTTTCTAGCTAATCCCTTCATTATTGCCCGTGCCTTCCATGTCGGCTTCCTAATTCACACTGAGAGGCCCTATGGCTGTTTCTCCTACAAAGGAGTCAGCCTCAACCTGTTACATTGTTGCCTAGCAACGAACAGCCACCCAGCACAATGGCTGCTGATTGTGAACAATGAGAGACCCCTCAGTCTGCCTGCTGAAATCACCCTCTCTTTCACGGCTGTGCGAACACAGCGGTGGAGAACCATGGGTTACAGTGGCAATATTTACTACCTGGTTATTCCCATCCGTGAAACTGAAAGACCTACGCTGCATAAGCCTGTGACCCCTTTCAAAAATACATGCAGCTTTCTGCAGCTTGCTCTTCTACAGATGATCAGAGAAGAAACAATTACCCTACAAAGATGTACATGAATTGAGACAACAAATTTAATCTTGGTGACACAAACTAATAATCATGACACATGATGCATTTGCATGTTTAAGATTCTAAAATGGCATTATGTCCTACATCATCAGCTCCTGTATTCTTTATACATGTAGTCAGCAGAGGTATCCTCAACCAGCGGTATCACAGCTACACATAGACAATGCAGTTCCTGAGTGTGTAGACCAGAAATCTCTAGGTCATAGCTTGTTTCTAGGGTGCATTGAGGAGCTTCTGCATCTCGATCTATATACAGAACACAAAGTTGAAGCCATAGTCATTTAAGCTGCTAGATAGGATCCTCCTGAGAATTTTTGATGTGATACTCAATAATACTCTATTAGTGCATTTAATAGAGGAACACAAGCATACAAACTGTCCACAGACCTTGTGACACATTAGAGCTTGCAAATGGTGCCTGTGAGAGCAATAATTGACTTATAAATTTCTATTTATAGTCAAGAGCAATGATCTTATGAATCTTTATTGTACATTTGCTCTATCATTCTTCAACCAATTGGTCATTTTCAATGGAAATACTGTGTGATTCTTTGATTTGATGACAATAATATCTCTTTATAGGCAAGTCCAAGATAAGGTCCTCTCAAGAGGGAAAATTTCATCTTTGCTCAATATTGTATGTTTGGTATCATTTTGAAGCTTATGAGTGGAAGTTTCAGTCCATGAAGGAAAATATCATTATGTGTACAAATGTATATATGCAAATTTCAAGAGCTTCATTTGCAAACAGCATTTACGAACATATATGGGACATTTATAAAAATTTATATTTATGCATAGGAAAGCAAATAATATTTAATTTAAGTGGACATACGAAGTTCATCAAATAGTTTGACTTGGTACATGTACAAATTTGTAGGGCCTACATTGTATGTACAAAATGTATGAAAATTCAGGGATTATGCAATTAAAACAAATGCAAATTAGTGTCCTATACACTGTAAATACCTTTTAGAGGCATAATATGTTATAAATAAGAATAAAAGAATTTACGATACCTTTTAGAGGCAAAATATGTTATAAATCAGAATAAAAGAATTTACTACAGATTTTGCCAGAAAAAGTCTATACTTGTAAGTGTACAGTATGGACTGTGTATGTATGGTGCCGGTTTTGAACATTATTTCAGAGGGAGATTAACCATTAATTGCAGAGTTTCATCGCAAAACTGGTTAAGTATTATTTTTTAAACAACTAAAATTTAGTCGATCATCAGATTGAGCAACACAATTTGTAAAACCCTTCCAGTGATACAATTGTACCTCACTTGTTGCATAACAAAGAGTATTCTTTTTTTTTGTATGAAGAAAGAGTATTCTTGAAATAATGATAGAAATATCCCATGTATTTTCTTTGTCATTTCTGCTGTTTTTTTCTTTTTTTACAGCTTTGATAGCAAATATATTTCAAATTAACAAGAATGGATTTAACTCATTTTGCAGTCAAACTCTGTCAGTGTGGGTCCTCTACAGTACAGATATCATATGTGATTGGTGACAAAAATGTAGCTTGGACAATGTATCATGTGTCTACTAATACGTACATTTCAAGAGTGAAGCACCTGCAATTTGGATGTGCCGAGCTCATAGTGAATTAATCAGCCATTTTCCCTTGCAAACCATGTGCCGTACACCATATGGTACATGTATGAGCATGAATGTTTATCATGTACGACATGTTTAAGTCCTGTGTGTTTGTACAGTTGTACATTGTGTTCCAGATGTTTGCCCATGAAGAGGTACAGCTGTATGTACAAACATGTACAACCACAGTAGCTGGAGATATCCCTCGTTGGTACGGGTACACTTTCAGTGAACCAGACATGAAGATGCTGCCCTTTAACTTTTTGTACAGGAAAAAAAAAAATTGTATGTTATGTTTTTGTTTTTTGTTTTTTTAACAAATATGTGTATCCCTGTCATGTTTGAATATTTCAATGCTTGCTTTGAAGTGAAATAAAAAAGGTCAAATATATAAAAGGTAGCTGATGAACACTGTATTGGGTTCCAATTAATTACATGTGAAAAATTCTGAAAGATCTAATGGATTACTGTACTTGCTACATGTACTTGTTGTTCCTTCACTGTTTATGAACAAACATGAAACTATGAACAAGCATTGTATTTTACTTTTTCTTTTGCAGGTACTGTAAAAAACAAAAACAAAATGTAATGCATTTAATATGAATGATTGTGTACAAAAAGTATGCATCATGAACCATAACTGTTGCATATATGAATGTGCAATTCTTTTTTCATCACTGAAGAAGTACAATTATGCAAACATGGCTTCACCTGTCCACAGAACATGCAGTGGAAAACTAATTTTGATTATACAGTGTCATTGCATTATACTCCCAACACTGTATGGAAGCATACACTGAAGTTTCAATACCAACACTGTATGGAAGCATACACTGAAGTTTCAATTATACAGTACTGTATAATTGAAACTTCAGTGTATGCTTCCATACAGTGTTGGGAGTATACTGCAATGACACTGTACTTTAAAGGATGTGTACAGTTCTGGTCGAGGTGAGGATTTAGCTTTTAACGTTTTGCGTGATATTCAGAAACCACTCTATGAGATGTCAAAGAGCATGCAGTTCTAAGGGGTATCAAAAGTTTATTTGATGAAATTCGGTTTTGAAATGGCTGAGATATCCAAAAACAATGTGAAACAAAGAGATCCTAATAAAGTTGTGGCATGTCGCCTTTTATTATTAGCACTTTTTTGGATATCTCAGCCGTTTGAAAACCAATTTTCATCAAATAAACGTTGAATCCTTCTTAAAATTACACGCTCTTTCATATTTCATAAGAGGCTTTTCATTATCTCACTTAGGAATGTTCAAAACATGAATCCCCACCTCAACCAGTACTGTACAGTCCCTTTAAATGTTAATCAAAATTAGTTTTCCACTGCATGTTCTGTGGACAGGTGAAGCCATGTTTGCATAATTGTACTTCTTCAGTGATGAAATATTCACTGTTTCCTTTGAATGATAGAAATGCTAAGTATTTTTGCTTGTTTATTTATTGTTGCTTTTTATAATCTTGCACAATCCCAGATATGATTTTTTGCTATGATGTATTTCAGAATTTGAAGAGGAAACATGCTATCGTCTAATCTATGGATGCGATCATTAAAGGATTATCATACTTGATGGAATCTCCAAATATTCAGTTCTAAGTTTACATAAATATCACTAATAGCAATGTCTGTAATGCGTGTGTACACTCTAAATAGATTGCATTTGCTGATAGTAATATCAGATTTGAGATATACTGTACAATATATGTGTTGTACATTCACTGAAAAGATGCAATGCACATTCAATTGTGTACACATTGGATGTGTATAGCTAGTTGACTTTTGTTTCATAGGGACTTGTAAAATGAATTCTACCATTTGATGGCCAGCAAAAAATAAGATAAGGCATGTGGAAATAACATTGCAGACCGGCTATAGTCTTTTCGTGCATTATCAGATTTCATGTTGTTGCAAGCGTTAATCCCATTAATCATTTGACCTACAGTAATTGCCCTGCTAGTGGATGATCATACATGTACAATGTCTATATGGGCCATGTATAACTTCAGTTTTCAGTTCATTGGCCATAGTTCTGCCAGAGGTTCTGTATAATGTTGATTGACGGACTGTATTAAAGTGGCATACTCTGAATCCAAAAACTGTATTCAAAGTACATTGTAATTTGGTTGGAATCACTCTGATTTTCACAATGGTTTTCTGTGAGTGTTCCACATATTTAATATCATCGCCTGATATCCATACAACGTAGTCTACTGTCCACAAAGTAGAGTCTCCCATAAATATATTTAAGGACTGATTTAAAAATGTTGGTCAATGCAGTAATGCAATGTGTGTTTCTCTACAATTGTGTTTTTGGTCACGCAAGAAATAAAATATTGAAATGTGATAACCATACTGTAGAGACATGTTTTTTTTTTTTTTTTTTTTTTTTTTTTTAGACATGCCTATAAAGATTTCTATTATGTCCTCCTACAATTGTATGTTTTCTGAATACATTTCTGTTCATTATACTCTCTTGTTCTATTTAATTTCAGGCAAGCCAACAAAGTATGACCCAACATTCAAGGGACCAATAGAAGACAGGTAGGCCATATTCAATCCAAAAATCATGACAAGTTTGGAGGTTTGTTTGTATGTATACATGCTACTTAATTTACTTGTTTGATGGAGATAAATGATAGTTAAACTAGAATATATCGGGTTGTGTGAAGCAACCAAGGCACAGAATGATGAAATGATGAAATATTTGAAGGGTATTTATGTCTAATTTCATAGCTGAATGATATAAGAAATTTTATGTTTTCTGACACACAGTACAATGTAGTTCCTATAACTACTGAGCCAATTTCAAACCATCTGGAGATTATGATAAAACTTTGAAATATGGACATTCTAGGAGACTTTTAATTAAAATGTGCACCAATTTTTTTTTTTTCATTTTTAATTACATGTGTGGTGTAGAGGTAGTACATGTTTCATGTTCTGTCAAGCTTTTGATATGAAGTGACCTAAGTGTACATACGCACAGTGTTTGCAAAGCAATATATGGTATCATAAATTTGTCCCCCTTGAAGAGCTGAATACACATTTACCTTACACTACTCCATTTCTGCTTGCTTATCGCAATCACAATCAGCTAAGTCTGATTTGCCCTTTTGCAGTAGTTGTCATGGTAACAGTGATGCCATATCTCTGGCCAAGGGCCCATTCAATTTTAATGGATCCATATCTTGTTCGCTCTGCTTCGTTTTCTACAGGAGCTGTACAGATGTCATCTGCTGCCTTTTATTCATTGTGTGCTTCGTTGGCATGTTTGTTGTCGGCTACTGGGGTGAGTTCATACATTGTATGCATTGTACTTAGGGTCACAGGACAGCTAGTCTACTCTACAGGGTGATAATAGCTTTTTAGAATACTGACATGATGGAACAGCAATTCATATATCTAGTTACTATTGTTCAATTTTGTTGTGAGGGTACGTTTGGACCATTTTAAAGATCAGGGCAACACTCTTTTGATATGTAATACACTTCACTCAAAAAGATGTGTTGTAAATGTATTGATCACTTCTATCTGATTAACCTGTGAAGAAGATTGTCTGAAGTGAATAGAATACACATACAATGCAAAGTTTGTTCCTAACACAGCATCAGATTTTGAAAATATAAAGTGCACCAGATTCTGACTGATACAACAAAAATTTTGAAATGTCACATCAATATGTTGTGTTTATTCAAATAAAGTTGTATTCACCAATTGTGTCATACTTTATGTACAAATGTACTGTAGGTGTTGATTTAAATGGGATGAATGAAATTGATTATATCATCAAAACACACCTCTTGAGGCTGTAGCCATCATCTTTCTGGCAGAGTGCCAATTGGTGTATTCGATATTAGATACTGTTTTCGTAGAATGTCAGGAGCTTACCATGTACACAAAACATTCAGAATATAGAGGGAAATAAAAGTTGTACATGAGTAACATCCAGTCACATTGAGACATACATTTTTTTTTTCACAAGGAAATACACATCTAAAGACAGACAAACGCACACAATAATTTATTCCTTTGTTTGTTTGTTTGTTTGTCTTTTTTTTTCAGCTTGGTCCCATGGTAATCCAGTCACTCTCATCAAACCAACAGACACATATGGCAACATTTGTGGATATGCAGAGAATGTCAAGTAAGAATGTCTAAAGTTTCTTTGTACTTGGTTGAATTTTGTGATGTTCTTCTTTTTGCATTCTTGTGTTTTTCAACTCCAAACAACATTTCCTCCTGTGCTACAAAAGCCATGTATCATGTCCAAGGTGGCGATATTGGCAACTTTTTTTTTTTTTTTTTTCAGCAGCTTTTTTGATCTGCACCTGAAAAATGAACGACCTCTTTATGCAAGGCTCGACACTAACGGTGGCCCGGTGGCCCAGGGCCACCAAAAATGAAAGTCGGGCCACCAAATTTCAAAAAAGGGCAAATTTGGTCGGCCGCCTCGGACCACCAACATTTTTTGAAAAGTATGCCAATAAATTTGTAACTTTTTGCGCCGGAAATGTTGAGGTTTATTTATGAGTAGATATGTCCAGCTTCCAATTCTTACTATGATAAAATTTAGATATTTGACTCATTAAAAAAAAAGGACTTTTAATGCTTTTAATCGTTTTTTTTTCTTTTTTTTTTGGGCCACCAAATTTTTCTCTTGGGCCACCATGATTTTGGTGGCCCCATCGTTAGTGTGGAGTCCTCCTTTATGAAATCAACAACTCGCAAAATAGAGTATGTGGTGTATATGTGGAGAGCCCATAGAAAGACAGAAGCAGTGCTTTTACCTCCTTCTTTACCTGTCAGTGAGATATGACCTGCAATTCATTTGGGGGAAGTATGTACATTTGGTTAATACAACTTTGTTACCATTTTTGTACTTGTTCTTTTTATGCCTCCGCCACGAAGTGGTGCCGGAGGCATTATGTTTTCGGGTTGTCCGTCCGTCCGTCCGTCCGTCCGTCCGTAATGAATTTTGTGGACAAGGTAACTATCGAAACCTGTTGAGGTATCCTAATGAAACTTGGCATGTATGTGTATTAGGGGGTGAAGTTGTGCCTATCAACTTTTGGGTGCACATGCTCAAGGTCAAAGGTCAAAAGGTCAAGGTCAAATACATAAAATTTCACTATTTCCACCATATCTATTGAATGCCTGAAGATATTTTCTTGAAACTTAGTGTATACATGTTTTACCCAATTAAGATTCTCTGGTGAAAGTTTGGGTCATGAGGTCAAAGGTCAAAGGTCAAAAGGTCAGGGTCAAATACATAAAATTTCACTATTTCCACCATATCTATTGAATGCCTGAAGAGATTTTCTTGAAACTTAGTGTATACATGTATTACCCAATTAAGATTCTCTGGTGACAGTTTGGGTCATGAGGTCAAAGGTCAAAAGGTCAAGTAAAAATATTAAAACTTCTTTTTTTTTCTCCGTACCTTGGAAAATTGTTCAAGGTATCTTCATGGAACATAGTATATACATGTACTGACTGGAAGTGATTATCTAGAGAATGTAGGGTTCATGGGGTCAAAGGTCAAGTGCAAGACTTCAAAATGTTACTATTACCCTCATATTTATGCAATGCCAGCAGGGTTATTTTTTTACACTTGGTGTATGCGTGTGTAACCTAATAGAAATTCTCTGGAAAGTTTTTTTTTTTTCTCTTTTTGCCTCAAAGGTCAAAAGGTCAAAGATAAGTGAAAGTGCTGAACTAACTTTTTCCTCCATATCTCGGAAGTGGCTCAAGTTACCTTGAAACTTAGTACATATTATGCATGTTCTACCTGAAAGTAATTATCTTATGAATTTTAGGGTCAAGGGCCAGATGAAAATGGTAACAATTTACTATTCAATTCAGAAATTGAACTTTTTCTCCACACCTGTACCTTGAAAATTACTCAATGCCTAAATGTATGAATGGGTCAAAGTCAAGTTAAAGTCCTTAAATCCCTAGATACATGCTCTCCTATTCATCCAATTAAACCTACATCAAGGAAGGTGAACATTCAACACATTTGTGACAAACTTGTCATTCCAATATTTTGCCAGTTTGTGAAAATGTAATCACACAGTGTCCACATGTACTATCTAGACCTATTGGGAAAATCATGCATTATGGCGGAGGCATACCAGTCGCCAAAGCGACATTTCTAGTTCAATCTTAGCAAGCAGAGATTTCTGTAGACTTTTTTTCCTTTCCCACTCTTTTGCTATATCAAGTTAAACACAAACTTAATAATCTTAATATATGTTTAAAGGTCATATATTGGGAATTTCATACAGGAATCTCAAATTACATATTTATCTATCAATGTTTTTGAGGGGGAAAGAGCATTTTCCCCCTATATAAATACACATCATACAGCACAAATGATGGTTTGGTTGCAGCTCAGAACGAAAAATTACAAACGTTCCATAGCTTCACCTGTACATCGTTTTCATTGGTATTGCTATAAAAACTTCTGACAAAAAGCTTCTGAAGATGCAAATTTAAATGATTTTAGCAGAGTGTGATTATCTACATAGATCATTGTTTTCTTTTTCCCTGTGTATTAAAGAAAAGTGGCCATTTTCACTATTGTTTTTGTTGATGGGTGTACAAATGTGCATAGTCATGAATGACATTCGCTAATTTATATTGGCATTATATTCGACTTATCATCGACATGCTTCAGGTGAGCCATGTACATGGTATTAAGTTTAATGTAAAACAACTTTTTGACTCTGGTAGCTCAGTTTTTAATAAACCATGAGATGTTGAACTATATTGACTGTGTGGTATTTTGATGGTCAAAAGGATGAAAAAAGAAAAAAAAAACACTCAAGCATGCAAAAATTTTGAAAATCAAGTTGTCACAATGGAGATGACTATGAACAAATATTACCCTGCTCATACACATTACCACAATAAAAAGATTGTCTACTATCTGTTGGAAAAACTGAGGGTGTATCAAAAAACCAGGTGCTCGTAGATTTTCACCTATTTGAAGCATATTCCAACATTAAGGTTTTATTAAAGTGGGTGTTTGTATAACTTAATTTCTATACAGCATTACACACAGTTGCATAATTTCGGACCATGTACGTGTAGCTCATATTTTTCAAACTGAGAGGCTGTTCTGTGACTGCATGTATGAAAGACAATTTGTTATGTTCCATTAAACATCACATTTTCTTCATCTTTCTCTTTTGGCAGAGATAAGCCATACCTGTACTTCTTCAACTTCTTGGATTGCCTGAGTTCTTCAACTCTCCTCAGTGTAAAATGTCCAACAGTGCAGGTAAACAGTCTACTTGATTTATGCTACACATAACAACAAAAACATGTAAACTTTGACTTTGTTCTTTCTTTGTTTCATTCTCACCACCGCAAGGTGGTTGCATTTTACTCTTTAATATTTTTGATGATTATGATTATTTTAAAGTCATTTTTTTGTGGTTTTGCTTGTTGCATTTAACTGATGCCATGTCTTGATAAATCAGCATCACATGCATTAGCTATAGTTTTTATCTGGCGATTCTATTGAATACACTCTGTATGTAGACACTCGTAATGCTAGTACAATTATGAACTCCAAATTTCTGTGTGAGGTTGTTTTTTGCTGTCTGGGAATATATCATGTGAATATAGCTTCATTAGCTCTATGCCCATTGTTGGAGCTTATATGTTATATATACTGTCAGATTTAAACATTGATTGTGAGCGCCTTGAGCACCATTGAGTGGATGCGTTGCACGTTATGAATGTCTATATTATTATTATCATTATCATTATTATTGTGATGACAGGTATGTGTATCCTCGTGTCCAAACTACACGGCTGCGCCGTACACGTCAGTCGCCACGAGCGTCATCAACGGCGTCGCCTTTGATGTCAACCTGATCGACTGGAGTACATTCATCTGTGACTATGGTTTTAATCCGCAACAAGAGTATCTCTTGAGTGGAGGAGAATACGTAAGTCACTCACATTACAAACCGGGCCCTCTGGCAAAAATAAAAAAAGATATTTACATGTTTGGAATCCAAAATGAAAATCAACAAAATTGAATTTTCATTGATGGTTAATCCAGCATTGCATTTGAGTGGGGTATTTTATGTGTAGATTAGTTCAGATATGACTTTTTATATGCTTCTAAACCTTGC
Organism: Diadema setosum; assembly: GCA_033980235.1. Lineage (NCBI taxonomy): Eukaryota > Metazoa > Echinodermata > Echinoidea > Diadematoida > Diadematidae > Diadema > Diadema setosum. The sequence goes on along the minus strand of CM067069.1, from coordinate 28,028,457 downwards.
ACTTTTCATTTTAGATCACACGCACAGACTCTACCATGCATTCAAATGAAAAGAAAAAAAAAATGCAGCCCGAAGGGATAAATTAGTCACAAGAAATTTTTTCTGTGGCAACAAGCTGTCTTTTTTTGCCCAGTAGACCATATATTTCTATGAATCTGTTGTGATCTATTATAAACCTGAATAATGGATAGCAGGCAAATTTCTGTAATGATTGTTTTGCAAATGAAGTATAGTGACAAGAATGGCGAGATTGTTGTCATGATGTTTTTTAATATTCATGTGATAAGTTTGTGAATGACTCAATAGAATAGAAATTTAGCCTTGGTGCTGCAATGTACTTTTGAAGAAGCAAACCATCAAAATGCAGGGAATAATTTTCCAACTTGAATTTGGTTAGCTATTTCCGATGATGAGTGATATATAATTATATCAAATGGTATCCTGTATACTTCTATGGAAGAAAACTGCTACACAAAAGTTAGTTTGTGTACGTTTAGCTGTGGTATAAAGATGCATAGCAAATTACGATTCAATACCAGGAAAATTATTCCCTTAAAGGGAAGATAAACCCCAAGAGCAATGTGGATTGAGTGAAAGCAGCAACATTAGTAGAACACATCAGTGAAAGTTTGAGGAAAATCGGACAATCGATGCAAAAGTTATGAATTTTTAAAGTTTTGGTGTTGGAACCGCTGGATGAGGAGACTACTAGAGGATATGACGTATGAGTGGACAACAATACAAAGAAAATATAAAGGAAATTCAACAAAAATTCACTTTTCTAGAATCATGAAAGAGCAATGGACCAACCTCTTTCAGAAAGCAGGGGGAATAATTGCTACCCTTAACATAATATGTCAATATCAAGTTGATGGAATTTGTAATTTTCATGAAAAATGGATTTTTGTAGAATTTTCTTTATATTTTCTTGGTATTGTTGTCCACTCATACGTCATAACCTCTAGCAGTCTCCTCATCCAGCGGTTCCAACACCAAAACTTTAAAGATTCATAACTTTTGCATCGATTGTCCGATTTTCTTCAAACTTTCACTGATGTGTTCTACTAATGTTGCTGCTTTCACTCAATCCACATTGCTCTTGGGGTTTATCTTCCCTTTAAATATAATGGAATAATCCTTGCCTGGCCCAAGGATTGTTGCATATTGTCATCTGCCAGTATCACTTGAAAGACTGTTCTGATTGCAAATGAAAATTGTGTTGTACTGTCAAATTTGCCTGAAGTCAGTATAAATAGTCACCTCTGGCAAACACACAACCCTGGCAACCGTATAATGATGTCTGCACTCTTTTTGAATGTAGTAAAGCTGTCATCAGATTTTGGAGAGTTGTTGCCATAGTGATGTCAATTACCATTTCTCATTAGTTGATTTCCCTGTTTCCTTCACACTATCAGGGATGCTAGCATTGACATTTGTCTCCAGGGCCTGAAAAATGTTGGTGGGGCAGAATATGTGCGTGAAGCGCACATCATGAACGTGGAGCGCAAAGTCCCTTGTGGTCGGGGTTCAGCTCTTGGGTTATAGACACTCTCTGATGCACTTTCAGCCCGATTTTGGACCATTCCAAACTACTTTTAAAACCCCTTTCATTTGGTGGTAATTTTGATACTTGAATGCAAGTGATGTTTACTGAATGAATAAATTCAGACTTGCAAACACTGAAACCCAAGGAAAAATGATAAATGGGATGAAATTGCAGAAGTGGCAAAAATGCTTGAATCAGAAATGACACTGAAAATAATAAACAGAATAGAAAAATCACAATTTTCAGACATTTAGCACAAACAAAAATCTAAAATAAGATTTTTATCTACAAAACGTGACTCTAAAATTTGCTTTCTTTTGAAAAAAAAAAAAATGTTGCTATTAATTCCGAATTGCTGAAAAAAGCTCAGCTATTTTCCAATACTTGAACTCACCTACAAGTGTAGTGTTTTCTTTTTGTCTTATGCACATATTGTTTGTGCTTGCTGGAAAACTTTGGTCTTTATTTTTGTGGCGGCACCATGTTCATTGATGCAGCTGACTTTTTTCTTATTTATCCTTTCATCTCCCCTCTCCCCCTTTCAGTCAGGTACTGTGGGCCTGGAAAAGATGTTCTCCGATGAGAAATGTGCATCCTATGTTATCCCACAGACTGCATGTGAGTGGTATACTCTCAACAAAGATGTTAATAATGATCAAAACTTATTCAGCAGAAGAAAATATCTATCATGATGTGTAGATCTTGGGGTATGTACATTGTTAGTATTTAACCCGTTTAGGAACGTTGATTTTGGTACAACAGGCATTTCCCATAGACCCTTGCCTGCCCGAGTTACTCCGGACTCATCCTCAACAGGTTAAAGGTTAACCCAGTGTAGTGTTTAATGACCCATTGCTTATTAAAGCATAATTTACCATTTGCAGATGAAACAAAACCCAGCATTAGTGCTTTAAAATAGTTCTAAAATGTGAGTTAGGGATAGAAACAACCACTGTGAAAATTTGAATCAGTAAAATCAATGTTAAGTATTGTTTAGATATACAAAATGTGAACAATAGTTATAATAAAAATGTTTCCAAACTAAACCGTCTACAGTTACAGTTTATTATAAAGAAAAATACTGACATCTCTTCATGTTTTAGGCTTTATTGCAAAACATTTATATGGGAGAGTTTTTTTTTTTTTGTGGTACAACAGACCTGCACATATGCATGAAAGGTGATATCTTAAACATTTTTTAAATCACTGCTCCCAAAGGTAAACTGGACCTTTAATTCTCATAGGGTAGAATCCTACCCTACTGCAGTCACAGCGGCTTGCAAACAAATTATTAAGTTTATTAAATAACATGTACAACTTGTAGCATTGTGTTACACCAAAAAATGATAGAATATATTGCAACATCGTGTACAATGTATTTTACTATTGTCAGTGCCCTAGATTCCCTTTCTTTGACATGGAATACATGGTCTTACAAAGACTTCATGTTGAAGGAACCTAATAGGTGTGTCTTTTTAATATAGAACAGTATTACAATTAAAAAAAATAATAAATCCAGGTTTATATAATCTCATCCCTAGTTTGAATGATTGTCAATTATTTTAAGCCAACAAATTATGTCTTGCTTTTTTTCCTTGCAAGATTGACATATTCAGTGCAATCACCACTTTACTGCATGCTTTTTGTGACTGAGATGGGACTTCAGTTATGCTCAAATTATCTTTCGTGCAGACCTCGGTCGATGCGTGCCATCATTTCTGGTGAATGCGTTGAGTAGCGTGACGGATGTCCTATCTGAAGACGAGTTCATTCTCACCCCAGGCAGTGAGAACAACAACATCACTGCCAGCAATGCCCAAGATCTCTTCGAAACGTAAGAATGAAATTATATACACACTTAAACTACCAGTTGCACCACGTTGAAATAGTTTACCAGTAGTGAATATACACTATTTGTAGAAGTCCCTCAGATATATTTGTTGCACAGCTAGTGTGATTAATTTTTCCTAGCATTACCTTTATGATTCTCAGTCTAAATACCTTAAGTTTACCAATCTCTTAATGTGAAGCAGATGTTTCCAGTCACTGGAACACTGATCTAGATATCTTAAGCCTCATGTAGAATCACAACAAGAAATCAAAGGAGTAATATGCATGTTACCATACCAACAAAACTGTGTGCGTTATTGATCAATTATTTAATTTCTGTTTTTAATGAATTAAAAAGAAGTAGAAGAGGATAAAGACTAGAAGATTGAGTACAAAAAAGGCGAGATAAGAGAGAGAGAGAGAGAGAGAGAGAGAGAGAGAGAGAGAGAGCAAATGGGAAAGAAGTGATGGAAAAATATAGTTAGAATGAAACGAGAGCCGCTTAAATGCTTCTTCAAGTAATTGTACCAAGCCAGGTCATAATGGATGGTGAGCTGCACTATACTCTGCATTTATCTTCATTCTTTGTCTTTTCAATGTTTATATTTCATGACTGTATATGAATATCTCTCCTGTCTGACAGATCTGTGAATTTGCTGCTGGATGTAGTTAACCTCGTTGAGGTGATCTACCAGGATGTCGTCGCCTCGTGGTATATCATCCTCGCGTAAGTTTCCCTATAAAGACCAACATTATTTTCCCTTGTACCATTTGGATCCTTTAGAATTTTTTGTTCAGGACCTCACATAAAATGTCAGACAAGTTTTCATTGCTTGATTTTCATTGTCAGTTGCAAAATTTGTGATTTCTGGAATCATTTTCTGTTATCCAGTAGGGTCAACATGCTTCATCTTCCACCAAATGTCAGTATGTTTTTTTGTGATGTTGGAGTAGACTTATCAAAATAGCTAACATCTTCACCTAAAATGGATATTTCATTGTGTGTACATTGTAGTATGACTGACAGCACATGTTTTGATGTAGGAGGAGATGTATCAAAATTGCAAAAATGTTCAGCTAGAATGGATGTTTTCATTGTAGCATTATGATATTTGTGCAGTAGTTTAATTTGTCATATATTTTGTTTTGGACGCAAAGGGCCAGGTTCTAATACAAGCTTTACATTTATGAGCAAAATTTGCCAAAACTTACACACAGGTTATCGTACCTCTAGTGAAAGTAGGAAGTATGACCATTAGATATCATTTCAAAACGAATACATTTGCTGTTTCATTTTTTGCAATTTGATTAGGCTACTGATATGTACTTGTAGCAAATGTATGTATGTGTAGCAAATAGTATTTGTTTTCTTCTCTTTTCTATGACACATTTCATAACCTGAGTGTGAAATATAAAACCAATTGTGGATTTTCACAGCTTAGCTTATGACCTTTGACCCTTGATCTCTACAGTGGAATGCTGTTGGGAATGTTGATTGCATTCATCTTCATCGTACTGATGAGATGGCTGGCTGGAGTAATTGTGTGGTTCACAATCTTTGCCCTCATGGCTACACTGGGTGTTGGTAAGTGGTCTTGTGTTTGGTGTTTAGTGTTTCATGTTTATTTCATAGTGTAATTTTGAAGTTCATTGTACATAGTACTAGTAAGTGCCAACAACCCATTACTCATAAAACAATATTTCAGTCATATTCAATATTGCAATTAGTTTGCCTTTTTCCCCCTGAACCAGTGTGGGTTTTTGATTTGATGTCAAAAGGAGAAACTTAATGAGGGTTTTTGGACTGGTCGCTGCAAGATGTGTGATGAGAACACATGAACCCTTCTCACTTGCATGTCTTGGGTTTTTATTAACAGATTGTGATGCTCAACATTTCATAACTTTCTCTTTTTTCCCCTGATTTTAATGATACCATTTGGATATATCATATTTCATGCAGTTTTTTAATTCATGGAAGTCAACTTTCGTACATACACTATAAAAGTACTGTCATGCCAATGTGATAATTGTGAAACATTCATTCTTATCTAGCTAGATTGTTATCCTTTCTACATGTGATCACATCCCATCATGCAGGTATTTACTACTCCTACTACATGTACACCAGTCTGGCTGGTGTGGATGGTGCCGACGCTGCCATCACCTTCACTGCCAATCTCTCCAGCTACTTCCGTCTCCAGCAAACCTGGCTCATCATTGGTGAGAGGCTGATAGCTGATTCCCTTCACTTTGTATTTTGGTTACATTGTGTCCACTGCCCCTACCCCTCTAGATAATCATAGAACTTGTTGGAAAGTTTGGATGTACAGTTGAACCTCTCGTATCCGGACAAGTCGGGACCGGGGCTCATCCGGATAAGGGATTTGGCTGGATACGGGAGACTCAATGCTTTATACATGTACATATACATACACATGTACTGATGTAGCCCATTGTAGTACCACATGTAGTAATGTGTATACTGCAACCTTTTCATTGTTACATTTGGGGATGTTTCGGGATGTTGAAATGTCTGAAGGTAAGCAATTTGGAAGGAAATTTGATGCAATGTATGTTAATCATATTGGAAGTAATATGTAATTCATGTGTGTTTGTGTAGGAGTTCTCAAGGTGATGGGAATCCCCCTTTATTCCCGTAATTATTTAAAAAAAAAAAAAAATCACGGCGAGATTGCGTCCGGATAATAGAGAGATCCGGATAGAGGGAGGCCGGATAAGAGAGGTTCAACTGTACTGATTGAAACAAAAAAAAAAATATTTAGTTTAGTGTAAAGATCGTTGATCAATACCAAAAATGGTAGTAGAGCGAGGAGAGAGAGAAAGAAAGAAGAAGACAGACTAAGAGAATGTAGATTGAGGTTTATGTCATTTTACATAATACACTACCATATGAGAGAGGATACAGAGATTTTGGTTTGTGTGTGTGTGTGTGTGTGTGTGTTTTGCCTGTTTTAAGTATTCTACATTAGAAGAATGATATGTGACCCGCTACAACAAAAGGATCCTAAAGTTGCTGACGGGTGAGCCGAGAAAATCGAGTTTGAAGTCAGATCACCAAAATCTGTCAAAACATTCGGATTCCTGTTTTCTAACATAATTTTGTAGTCTAATGTATCTTCTATCATCTACCAAAATTTCGAAGCTAAATGATCACAGGAAAGGCCTGAAAACAGCATTTTTTTCTGGGCCATGCTTGGCTTGCCCGTCAGCGACTTTAGGATCCTTTTGTTGTAGCGGGTCACATATAACGTGTGCTTCATCAATGGATTATAATTGGCTGAGGAAAAAGATTCTCAAGAGAATGTGTTTAAAAAAAAAATCACATCTCATCCATTCTTTCACAGAAAAAGTTTTTACATCATGAGTTAAAGCTATTTTCATATGCCAAACATGTATAAAAGAGATATGCCCATAACAGACTGATTTACCAATCCAATGTAGTGAAATCAGTGAAAGTCTCTCTTTGGGGTCCTGTTAAAAGCTTTCCCATCATACCTAGCTAGCTGTTTCTGATGAATACACTTCAGTACTTAAATGGAATCTACCCTGCATACATTACATGTAGTTGTTGCTATGTCGAGCAAGTCTTGGGCAAGCTTTCTGGTTGTCAGGAACAACCTTTTTGTTTTGAAAAAAAAAAATGTTTCTAGAATTTGAATGTGATTGTAAATGGGTCTGTATCTTTTTTTATTTCATTGTAATCCTTTGCATTCATACAGGCATCATTCTCTCAGTACTCCTGGCCATCATACTGCTAATGACTCTCTGCCTCTGCACTCGTATCCGCATCGCCATCTCCCTCATCAAGGAAGCAAGTCGGTAAGGATCGTTGACAGATCTTACAAGGGAATTTCCCCAAATATGCATACGGAATGAGTGAATGCAGCGATATTAGTATTAAAATCACTTCACCGAAGTTTGAGGAAATTGCACGATACATTCAAAAGTCATGAGTTTTTAGAAGTTTTGGTGCTGACATTGCTGGATGAGAAGACTCCGACATATTGCAACTTCACATGTGGACAACAAAGAAAATATGAAGAGAATTCAACATATTTTCTCTTAATATTTAACTTAAATTACCTCTTTCAGAAAACAGGGGGAATCATTTTACTCTGAACGTACGTCAGTGTCAAGAGGAGGATGTGTGTACTTTTCATCACATATGATTTTTTTTTTGGAATTCTCTTTATATTTTTTATACAATATATCATTGCCCATGTATAACATCATGGACTGTTGTAGTCATTTATCCAGAGATGGCTGCACGGAAAGGTTAAAAAATTAATTTCTTTTGCATGGATTGTCCAATTTTCCTCACACCTCACTGATGTGGTCTACATACACCGTTACACTTTAATACTCAATCCATATGACTATTACATATATGTATTTCTTTTCCTTTTTTTCTCCTTTAACCCGTTGAGGACAAGTCCGAGTACATATACTCGGGCAAGTGTCTATGGGAAATGTTTGTTGTAGCAAAGCCCATCCTCAATGGGTTAAAGAAGGACCCTCTTCTGTAACAACTTCTCTCCTTCCTTCGTTTGGCACAAACATCACACTTGGATATTTTGTTCCCTTCCTGAATGCTCAGGCAGGCTATTGCAGTTGCTTTTTGACTGTTATCTGTGATGTAACCTTCTTTTGCATTCAGTTTTTCTTTAAAGACAATGGTCAATAGCTTGACCTTGATTACAAAAAAAAAAAAATTCTGTTGACGTTAACATACTCCTAACTGTACACTTTTGGATGTTAAGAGAGATGAATGATCTTAATAGTTCTAGAATCAACTGAGGTTTGTTCTTTTTTTCAAGACTAAAATTGGAGCAATAGGCAAATGAGAACATTTATCAAAAGGGGAAAAAAAAAATCATACTTCAAAGAAGAATTCATTAATTATGTGCAGCATGCGCATTTCACAGTAAGGGTCTTCTCTGTAATTGATTTTGTTAATGTGTTTGCAAATCCTGTCCAGAGATTATAGATATCCAACCCCACTGTAAAATGTGAGTGTGCAATCTAATTTCATGTGATTGATTTATGTGTATAAACATTGAATTAATATATCAATATTGGCACGGACCATATGGCTCTGTAGAGCAGTGTGTCTTTGGCAATTTACATGTTAATTGTGCTGTACTGAGTAACATATTTTCTTTTCTTTGCTCTGATTGGTCACAGGGCCATAGGTCACATGATTTCCACCCTCTTCTGGCCAATCATGCCATTCCTACTGGAGCTGATAGTGGTGGCGCTCTTCGCCTGCATTGCAGTGTATCCTTTTCTCACACTTGTTTGCATGCTTGATTGCAGCAGATGATTGTACTCGAAGTCAATATTTAGTGCTGATGACTTTCCATTTTATTTTTATAGGTCATAGGCCCCGTTTTATCAAAAGTTAATTAATTGTAAATTTCCTTACCACACAGGCTGCCATAGACTTATCATAGAAATCAACTATAAGCAATTATAACTCTTCATAAAACAGGACCATAGAAAGATAAAGCTGTCAATTTTGTATGTGAAAGCAGGAATGTCCCTTAATTGATATCTTTTGATTTGTCTATCTACTTACCATTTTTTTTTTCTATCATTTTTTTTTTTGACAGTGCTTGCTGTCAGCTTATTTCAAGAAGCATATACTTTATATTTTCATGTAAGTACATTGTACATGCTATTTTAATCTTGCTTTACAAAGGCTGTAGTTGGGTTTTTTTTTCATATCATTTTTTTTTTCTTCTGTGGATATGAATAACATTTATGATATGGGTTTGTGTATGTACAGAAAATGCCAGAAAACACCATGTACGTTTGGATAAGTACAAGCACATTTGTTTTTCATACTGATTTTTAACTAAGCCCCAGGTTAGAAAGTGTTGTACACTCTTGTCATGTCACTTGATTTTTATGAGCTGCATTTAACAGCTATCAAAGTAAAATGCTTTAATATATTTAGTGATGGGCTGTTGCTGAGCTGCTATTGTAATGGCCTGGGGAGCATTTCATGAAGCATTTTGTCTGACAAAGTTGTTGGACAAAATGATCCGGCTTCAGCTTCTTGAAGGCAGGTCAGTGTGTCCTAGCTGGATTCCATGAATATTGCCCTGTCTTCCAAACCCTTGTGTAAATTAGCCTTGACTCAAGCCGTCATCCTCAGTTATCTTGCCACCACTCATCGCAACATGTATGTAGTGGTCGATGCACCGACAGATTTTGGAGTTGCTAATGGCACATCTTGCGACCAGGCTGTAAGTGTAATCCCTTCTCCTTTGATGACTGAAATAAGTAAAATAATTTAGTTGCATGTGTAGAGTAGAGACTTTTAATGAATTACTGTCCTGACAATACTGTGGAATTGGGGAGCTACAGGATTTATATCTGGAATTCAATTGTTAAAATTTCATAAATCAAATTTCTTTAGTGTATCTGCTTGTAAATCAATATTTTACTCAATTTACCTCCAGTGTGACTTTTAATCTGGGCAATTGTAAAAGATATCAAGTGTCATTACAGGAGGTGTCAATTTCTCTTGTGAGGGTGCATTAGAATGCAAAATTTTGTTGCTTGAAATGCAAGAACTTTGTAATCTGTGGACAAGTTACCATCCATACAAATTGTATGGCTCATTTCTTATTTCATTCATATCAAGACAATTCGAAGATATGTTCAGCAAAGATCCTCCATCTGAAAGGATATATTATCATTAGAATTAAGATCTCTGCAGATATATGTTTGCACGTAAGTCAACGTATTATATGATTTTGACAGTCTGTCCGAGCCTCTACTATATCTTCCTTTTGGATGATCTGTGTGGAGACAGGTTTAAAGGAGTGGTACAGCTTCAGTTGGGATAGGGTTTGAGGTTTAAAACATTTTTCGATTATGATTTTTTTTTTTTTGTGAGACATATATAAAAACATCTTAATATGAAATGTAAAAAAGCATATGATTTAAGAGGTTTTCAAAGTTTATTTGATAAAGATTGGCTTTTAAATGTGTGAAATAACCAAAACAATGTGATCCCAATAAAAAGTGGGGCCCGTCTTTTATTAGGAACGCTTTGTATTACTTTGTTTTTGGATATTTCAGCCATTTCAAAACCGATTTTAAGCAAATAATTAAACTTTGAATTCCTCTTAGAATTGTACCCTTTTTAACATTTCATAAAGTGGTTTCTAAGTATCTCACAAAAGAGTTATAAGCTGAATTCTCACCTCAACCAATACTATACCATATCCCTTTATCTGTACATTTCTTGGGCCCCTATTCATGGTACTCTTTGTACACCTCACAGACGTTTGCCACCAACAACACGACAGCTATGTGCATCTTCAGCGAGTACGCCCTGCCCAGCTACACAATCTACCTGCAGGTCTACAACCTCTTCATGTTCTTCTGGCTGGTCAACTTCATGATCGCCTTGGGTCAGATGACGCTGGCTGGGGCCTTCGCCTCCTACTACTGGGCCTTCACCAAGCCCCAGGATATCCCAGCTTTCCCTCTTCTCAAATCCTTTTGGCGATCCATCAGGTATACTCTTGCGGCTTTAAACTTACTCATAGTTGGTCATTTTAGATGATTCTTGATGTGTGGGGAACATCTGTCTCCATACATACATGTGATCACATCCAGATGTGGGCAAACCACATGCAAAGGAGAGCATTAGATTAAAAAAAGAAGAAAATAAAGCAGCGATAATTGTGTAATGAATTGATAAAGGTTGCTTTCAAGAAGTGATCCTAGGAACATGAAGCATTTTTTAATTTTCTTTTCAAGCTGTTGATGCAATACAAATGTGGAACATGGCAGAAAGGCCATATCATCTTAAAATGGAACGTTTCCACCTAATTAAAGAGATACTTATTCTTTACACATAAAGAAAAAAAATAAGCTCAGAACCTCCCCTCATAAATATTTGTGGAAATGTAATTATACAAGGTGCAGGAATGCAGAGTCAGGTTTTGTTAGCCCGTTGAGGACAAGTCCCGAGTATACTCAGGCATGTGTCTATGGGAAATGCGTGTTGTAGCAAAATCAATCCGTCCTCAACGGGTTGATATCGATAAAAATACTTACCTGAGTCTGACTTCTTCCATTCCAGGTATCATCTGGGTACCATAGCCTTTGGTTCCCTCATCATTGCCATCATCCAGATGATTAGGGTCATGTTAGAGTACATAGAGCAGAAACTCAAAGGTGAGTGTGAGATTTTGCAGCTAATGATGATAATAACAACAACAACATCATCATCATCATCATCAACAACAACAACAACAACAACAACAACAACAACAACAACAACAATTATAAATAATGATATTAACAATAATAATGATAATAGTGATGATGATGATGATGATGATAATAATAATGATAATGATAATAACTATTATAATTTTAATGATAATGATAATAATTATAATAGTAATAATGATAATAATAATGATGATAATAATAAGATCTTCTTTATCCAGGGTAGCCGCTTCAGTGTTGCCACTGTTCTACTAGAGGGCCCTGCCATTATTATTACCCTAGCGTTGCTAGGTACCCATTTATACACCTGGGTTCAAGAGGGACATATTATTGTGGGTAAAAACAATCTTGTCCAAAGACGTAAGCGCTGGGTGGGAATTGAAATTGGGTTCTCTATTTGGGAGTCGGAAGTCTTATCCACTATGCCACAGCGCCCCCGATGTGGATGGTATTTGGTAAAAAGTCACTTAGAATGGTCTCCGTAAATTCATTTGGATTTCCCAGGCATATTTTGTCATTTGTGGGTTGTATGAAAGGGACAAAGATCTCAGCATTTGCTGCATGGAGAATGTGTGATTGTTTAGGATATTTTGTATGTGTGTGGCTTGAGTGTTGTGTTCATAGTCACTTATTGTTGTGTACATGTGACAGATTTTGAGTATTATAAGGTCACAGTTAGATATGGGAAGATAAAACAATAATATGGACATGGCTGTTTGCTGTTGTATATATTTTCATGATTGCTTCACTTACCTGGTATATATGAAAAGTATGGTCACTCTGTATTAAAAGTGAAAAGATGGGAGTACATCAATTCTATAATTTAAATTTCAAAGACACCTTTATAGGAATATCATGGAAGAGTTTGACTGTTGTCATGGCATGTTTGTCAGACTGTAAAATACAGTGTACTCCTTCTTTGTCAATAAATCACATACCAGTGATGGATCCAGAGGGCCGGGGCGCACTGGGCGCTCGCCCCCTCTTTATATTAGGCTAAAATAAAAGAAATAAAAAGAAAAAATTTGAAGGGGGTGTGCAAAGGCACCTCCCCTTTACAGAATTCCTGGATCTGCCCCTGCATATGAACACTGAATTGTATGCACTTGAAATGTGCTCTTACATGAACAGGCACAAAAGGTCCTGAGATTCAATAAATGTGAAGTTATGAAGAACCCTGTCCTCCTTACTTACAGAGTGTGATTAGTTCTCGTATGATTTATCTCAAGTAACCATTGTTAAATTCAGAGTAAATCATTCTGTTCTCTAACTATTAATTGAATGCAAACACAATACAATCAGTAATCATTTTCAAATGCTGTCATGAATCTTTGCAAGTATGGTGAAAGTAAACTTTGCCAGTAAATGATATCATTGTAGGGTGGAAGTATACAATTGTATTGAATATAGATGCTACCAAATAGCTGCATGTAAATTGACTTGTAGGCACAAGGCTGGAGCAGTGTTTATACTTTCAGTGTGCTTTCCAGAATTTAGGCCTCTTGGTGCACAAATGGATTTCACATGCTGACGAAGATTGTTTGTTCATACTGGAATCTCTCTTCATCCCCTTTATGATAGGCAACGCTGAGAACGAAGTGGTGAAGTTCATCATCAAATGTCTCAAGTGCTGCTTCTGGTGTTTGGAGAAGATCATGAAGTTCCTCAATAAGAATGCCTACATCATGGTGAGTATAATGTCAGTCATAGAACATGAAATATGACTAGACATGTGCCATTTTTGTTGTTCTTATTCACTCAATTTGCACACCTCACGACTTGTTTGTGACCGAGGTATGTTGTTTGCCTGCCAGTCTATCCATGTGTAAACTATGACCTCCTTTCACTACGATATTAAAGCTGAAAACAACTGAAGATAACCCATGTCAGCTTGACATATTTGTGTATGATCTGACAAAGTGCTGGTGCTGAAAAAAAAAAAGAAGAAAAAGATTCCCAAAGGAAGTATAGGCCATAAAATCATTTATTTGTCACACTACGATTTGATTAGCATTTCAACTCAACTGACTAAATACTAATTAAATCAAAGGGGAAAACTGACAGGTTAAAGTCATATTCTGATAGGTCCTGCCTTCTCTCCTTTCCAGTGATCAATTAAGGTAAAACAATTCTCTGTATAAAACTATTGCAGCATATGGTGCATCTCTGACATGCAGTTGGCGCCTGAATGATTGCAGACATGATGGATTTCAAGAAATTTTGTGAATATTTCGATAATCATGTTGCTTGCATGGATCATCCATTTGCATTCAATGCTTTGCTCTGTGCTTTCTTTGAACATTCTGCATCTAATGAATTAATTTACTTCTCTGAGGACTGTGCCCCTCTAAAGTCAATATCTCATCCTCCACTCAAAGTTGATGAGTACTTTGATAGCAAAATGACATAAAGTTGACAAAGATGCTACAGAGAGAGGAGACAAAACATTTGAGAAGACGTCAGTGTGTCTGTTGTATGCATTCAGCATGATTAAGGTAGCAGAAATAACTTAGATGATGACATCACTTATATATCTCTTTCATAGCCTACAAACTCTGACGTAGCATCCCACATTTTCTTGCCTTTTAAGTTCCTTCCTGTCGCTGTTGTTCTATTGGAGTTTGTTATTGAAGAATACAGCTAACAAAATATGTCCACATCTATGTTAGATCGAACAATGCTGTACGCACATGTACTGTGTGGTAGTCCCATCCATATGTCTTGTAGATTTGCTATGTAGACCACACTAGTGTGTAATCACCTTTCACTTTCCAATTTTCATTTCTTCATATTTGTAAGCATCATACCTTATAGGTTATATACCAATGCAAAGCTTCCATCATGAAGAATTGAAAAAAAAAAAGATGATTGTTCTTCCATATAAGCACTATATATTTTCTTCTTCAAAGTGGTTTCTTTTTAATAAGTGGTATGTGGGACATATATCTAAAATGTTTATATCATGTGTCACATCATTCATCATAGGAATCTGATCTGCATCTACTATTAAAAAAAAAGAAACAACAGCTTCAATTTCTCTCTTAACTGATATATAGTTTTCGTACTTTTCTTTGACATCAAATTTGATATTGAGAGAGGACAGTTGAGTGAGCATGCATGAAACAGCCTCTGTTACCAAGAGTGTATAAACTGCATTATACTACTGATAGATATTGGGTTAAAGGCTAACTTTTTTACCTTTCCTTTCAATATCTATTTCCCTTCTCACTACAGTGTGCAATCTACGGGAAGAACTTTTGCACATCGGCCAAAAACGCATTTTTCCTGCTCTTGAGAAACATTCTCAGGTAAGTATATAGTGATGCATATACGGAGTACATCACAGTGGTCACTTTGAATGCCTGCAGATATGAAATTGAGTGTGGGAGCGTAGGAACCAATTTTTTCCTTTTTTTTTTTGCTCTTTGAAAATAATCAGCTTGAAATTAGCATGTACAGCAAAGGAATTAGAGCTACCCAGGTCAAGGCTTAAAACTGACATGACCTTATGGTTTCTGGTCTAAGGCTGTAACCTGTAGAATGATACACCTTTTTACTTGTGGTAGTTGATATTAGTATGTTGCTGCTGTGTGGTCACAGAATTTAACAGTACTTTGTATCAGGAAGCAAATAAAAAGAAAGCGAGACAATTTTCAGTATCCAACTTACTAGAGAGGTTATCATCACTGGCAAGATGGCATACAGTACACTTTGTATGAGTTAAAGCCTTTTGGAGTGAAGAAAGTATTTTGAGTTAAGTGCTATACTGTAAAGCGATATACTGTAAAGTGTTAAACTGTAAAAGTGATGGACTGTAAAATACTTGAAATTTTTGCAGTTTTAAAATTTTTTGCTCATTTCCCACAACCAGAAACTTTTGTAAAAATAAAAGCATGAATATCTTTGCTTGCCATTATGTTCACTTGGTTAATATCTTTTTTTGATTCAGCGGGATTAAAAACAAATGACACTCAGCTTACATGGCCACATGAAAATATCCACTTTTACAGTATTCATCTCTCATGAGACTTTTTTTCCCCTTATTCACACATAGATAAATTGATATATGTGTCATAATTTTTGTTTTAATAGGTATGATGCTGTTGCATGTTGCCATTGATTAATTATGAATATTGTTAAATATAGATTGTATGCACGTCTCCTTTATCAAGCAGTCTCATGTGGGGGATACAAAATTTGAAGCCATTTTCCCTATCCGCTCTCACCTATGACAGGGTCGCAGTGGTCAATAAGCTGACCGACTTGGTCCTGCTCATGGGCAAGCTGCTGACCGTCGGGTTGGTGGGCGTGGCAGCCTTCTTCTACTTCACCAATCAGATTTCGTTCCTCTCCAACCTGGTCACCGTTCCTGACGTGACCTACTACTGGGTCCCCATCATTGTAAGTCTTTTCTTCTGGATGAATGTTTGTATGTTTATGTATTTTCGTGATCCTCATGATTATATTCAAATTTCCATCTAGCCTGTCTTATTTGGACTTTTGCTGAAACAAACAGAACTTTATATTGATAAGTGTTATATTTTCTTCGAAAACATCAAAGCAAAGTTGTTTATGTGTTTGCCTGCAAAGAGATGGACAATAAGAAAATGTGTGTGTGTGTGTGTGTGTGTATGTTTGAGACTACAAGTACTATCAAACAACATTATAAGTTTTACTGGAGTTTCACCAAAAATTTACGTTCCTTGTTATTATAATGTCAGCAATTGCGGTTATAAGTAGGATGATACAACCAATGATTTCCGTCTTGTGGTTCCAAGGTCTGAATATGTTAGCAGCAGTGGTAATGTTTTTACGCATAGCACTTTATTTTCATTAGTTGCCTAATGCTTTGGAGGGCCAGGACTTAAAGCTGTTTGGTCCCATGCTTCCGATTTCCTTGAAGTACTGGTACCTACATTGCTTCCTTTGTTACCTCCGCCAGGGGAGGAGGTTATGTTTTCGTTTGTTGGTTTGTTTGTTTGTTTGTCCGTGTGCAAAATAACTCACAAAGTAGACAACGGATTTGGATGAAACTTACAGAAAAAGGTCAAGAATGACACAACTGACGAATGATTAAATTTTTGTAGTGATCCAAGTATTTTGGGGGAATTTATCAAGGATTTTTTATATTTTGACAGGTAGGGTCAATTGGGAAATCTGGCAATTTTTCAGCATGCGTACTTATGGGTGGAAATCACTGATCTCTATGGAAGAGCCCAAAGAGCTTTTTCCCAGTGGTGGAGAGGAGAAACATCTGTTTGGGAAGAGCAAGATCATCGGTGAAAAGTATCTCCTTGGTGGAGGTCTGCGCTTTCAGAGTGCTTTTCTAGTTTCCATATGGAATGAGCCCAAATCGACTCATTGGGGGAGAAATAGAGATGTACCCAGAGAATGTGCTTCCTAACTGGTCAATAATAGTGACATTTCATCTTTGAACATATTTGTGCCAGCCTTTTCATTTTTTTCTTGACTCTCTGGCGCATCATTGGCAGGATACTCTGCTATGAATAAATATTATTGAGATGACTTTCTTATCACTTTCTTCCTGTGTAGGTGATGGTCGTCGGAACCTATGCAATCGCTGTGAGCTTCTTTGGAGTGTACGACATGGCAGTGGATACACTGTTCCTCTGCTTCTGTAAGTTTGTTTTTTCTTTCGATATTTTCTTCGATGTTCACTATTTAACTAGTTGCTTAATTTATACTTGTATAATATATAGTTCAGGCTGACTTGACATCACGTGAACATATTATCAAGGATTACCACTGTATGTAAACATGATATTTGTGATACGTAGCTTGAAACACCAAGTGTGAGTGTGTTTTGGCGTATTTGTCTCATTGCATTGAGCACAAATTTACTTGCATATAGACAATAAGATATGTCTCCGTATACATGGAATATGACTTGTAAATGTATCATTTGTCGTTTTGTCAAGTTGCTTACGCAGGCCAAGGTGGCATTTGTGTAAAAAAAATTGCCTGGAATGTGTTAAGCTTTTTCCCCATCGTAGTACTTATACTAAGTTTTAAGAACTTCTTATCTAGAGGCACAGGTTGAATGATTTCTGACAAATAGAAACTTAGTTCATCTCTACATTTTATTTATTTATTTATTTATTTTTTATTTATTTTTTTTTTGGGGGGGGGGATACAACAAAAATGCAAATAATGATAATCCTGATTGTGAAATGCGTCTTACATTACCGTCATCCTTAATCTTTTTATCCAACCCACAGTGGAAGACCTTGAGAGGCATGATGGCTCAGCAGAAAAACCGTACTACATGTCCAAGGATCTCATGGGCATCGTCGGCAAGAAGAATAAAATAGAGAAAGAGGACTAGATCTGCCGGTTGGAGCAATTTCCAGAGCCAACCTTGAACTCTTTGTGTCCAAAGGACGTCAGTAACAAATCTAACGCCCCATGTTAACACTGTGTGACTTTTATGACATCATCAACATCTTTAGGAGAGGAATATGTTGAGAACCTGGAGAGCTGGATTGACGGATGCACATGGAAAATAGAAATCCCCCCAGGAATCAGTGATCTCTGAGTTATTGTGAGAGTCTTGAGTGGCTTGAGTCAGGACTAGAGGCAGTGATGTCGATGTATATGCACCCATAGGAGCAAAACTTCCCAGAAGACGAAACTCCACCCTGAGGAGAATTTCCTCTTCATTCTTTTTAACTGCAATCAAAACAAGTGGAACTACCCTAACTTTGAAAAGGCTGATGATTTTTGAAGATGAATCCTTTGTTAAATAATGATTTTAAAAAAAGATTCAGGAGGTGTTTACTTTAAACCCTCTGCGCGGAGTTAGGTTGCCAACATGAACACCTATGTCCAGTTATAATCTCTTGATAACCCCTATGATGCATCTTCAAACTGATGCTGTCATTGTAATTTAGTACAGTTCAAACTAAGTTATTATGTACACATGTCTTGTGAGTGAATGAAGATTGAATATATGAAATATAGTTTTATTAGCACTGTTTGAATTTTCATATTTGCCATGATTTACCAATATCCTTCTAGTTTTTATTCAAATAGAAAAGGAGATATGTAAATAGAGTTATTATTTTGTGATGGATTTGACTGATGTTGAATGTAGACAGACTCGTTCCAGAGATTTGTTACAGTCTAAGAACTATTGTGGCTGAATGAAAAAATACTGAAATTGATAAAGAATTGCATATTTTCATCAATAAATCTGAAGCTTACAGGGAATTTGAGATGTGAATGGAAGAGTGGAATTATAAAACACAAGAAGAACTGTTTCAGTCATCAGATGCCAGCATCGAGAATTTGTACATAATGGTAAGATAATTGCAGACATTAAGATTGTGCGGCTACTGTAATTGTATACTCTACTGCACATTATAAAATACTGGCCATGGCAATCATAATTCAAAGTTAAGTAGCATTTTTAAGATGAGTCTTAACCTGATCTTAAACTCATAGAAATGTGTGCTGCTTGGCTTACAAACAGAGGGAGATTTTTTCCCATGTTATTGTCTCATATCCACAGTCAAATCCATCCACTTTTGAAAACAAACAAACCAAAAAGCCAACAACTCGTATAATGGTCCTGTACTTATGTGACCAAATTTTGCAGGCAAAATCATTTTAGAAACCGGCCTCTTTCACAGAGTATTTAAGGGAATGATATCTACTGGACCGTGGGCAATATGTGGTGTCACTTTCTAAATGAAATCTTGTGTTACAATTGTTGATCCTAACGTCCTGTTCCTTGATTTTAATTTCACAGCCAGATTTGAAATATTGTCAGTTTGGAAGATGCACTGCACATACACTATTTTGTTGGACACGCCATTGGGAAGTTGGATATAATTTAGGAAATCATTTTCTCATTCTCTGTTTCTATCCATACAACAACAACAACAACAACAACAACAACAACAACAACAAGAACAACAAGAACAACAAGAACAACAACAGCAACAACAAGAACAACAACAGCAACAACAACAACAACAACAACAACAGCAACAGCAGCAACAACAACAACAACAACAACAACAGCAACAGCAACAACAACAACAACAACAACAACAACAAGAACAACAAGAA
This sequence comes from Diadema setosum, assembly GCA_033980235.1. Classification (NCBI taxonomy): domain Eukaryota; kingdom Metazoa; phylum Echinodermata; class Echinoidea; order Diadematoida; family Diadematidae; genus Diadema; species Diadema setosum. Next base: position 28,008,710 of record CM067069.1, on the reverse strand, counting down.
CAACAGCAACAACAAGAACAACAACAGCAACAACAACAACAACAACAACAACAACAGCAACAGCAGCAACAACAAGAACAACAACAGCAACAAGAACAACAAGAACAACAAGAACAACAACAGCAACAACAAGAACAACAACAGCAACAACAACAACAACAACAACAGCAACAGCAACAGCAGCAACAACAACAACAACAACAACAACAACAACGGAAGATGAATTCATGCCTTCTGTTTTCATGATGTGGTATAATAGAATATTCCAGACCTTAATTCCATCTGCAGGACAATCCATTGCTGTAAACACACAAGTCTGTATGCAGCTTGGCAGTTGAATTTTCATGCTTAATAAGAAGGGGGGGGGGGGGTGAGGGGAAGAAGCAAGCACATCACTTATGAAATGTATATATATAAGTGTGTGTGTGTGTGTGTGTGTGTGTGCAAGTGTTTGTGTGACTGTTTGTGTGTGTATGTGCCAGTGCATTTATTTTTATTGGTATTTTCACACAGAATGAAGGTCAACAACAAAGACATGTAAAATTCCTTGCTAGGCTGAAAGGAGATCGGGCGATATAATGTATTGACACCATGGCTATTTGCTAGAATAAAGTTTTTGTAGGAATTGGTAGCATGTGTGATGCATAGCCTACATGGAGAGGTGAACGGTAAAAGTCGTAACATTTGCTGAATGATGTGCTGTTCCAGGGGCGGATCCAGGAATTCTGTAAAGGGAGGGCATGACTAATATTTCTGGTGCCACTTCCGGGTTTCATTTCATTTTTTTTTCTTTTTATATCTTTGTTTTTAACGAAAAATAAAGGGGGGGGGGGAGTGTGCCGTTTGCGCCCCCCTCTGGATCTGCCACTGTGTTTTATATATTTCAGTTGTTTGTATAAAGCGCATGAGGAAATAGTTCCACTCCTGCCTATGATATATATGCATATCTTGTGCTTCAAATTGTGCTGTGAATATAAAAACATGCATCAAGAGAGCTGGGGAAAGGGTTTTGCTTTGCTTTGCTTTACTATGTCAATTTTGTGTGTGCAAACAGTAGCTTAGAGATACAGTGTTTCTAGCACACTATTCCACAAAGTAATCTTTAAGTGCATAGGAAAATGGTAGAGTTCATTCTTGGTGTGTTTAAGAGTAGTCTTCCTGCAAGGAGGCAACACATTTACAAAGTATATATATGTAGGCTTTTCCTTTTTTTTTGTGTGTGTATAAAATTGTTGATATCTTTTTTATTTTTTTTTTTCATAAATTTATCTATCCCACCCACAGCATTGAATAACCATTGGCTCTCAGTGGCTGACCATAGCGTATCTTTACAAAGAATTTGTGTATATGTTTTGTGTGTATTATTTTTTTTTTTGAATTCATCTTTTGACATGTATGATATATCACAGGTCTGTTGCATTCACCTTGAATTTATATTTCATCATATCTTGTGCTATTGCTTGTGGAATTCAAAGCCTTGACTTTTCTATGAAGCCATATCTTACAGTAAATTGTCTCTTGAAAAGGGGATGGCTAGTAACTGATCAGTGGGAATCAGTGGGAATGCTGGGGGATGATTGTTCCAATCATTGTGGGATTCATTTAAGAGTACATTACATATCTATTGTTGTGTGAAAATCATTTGCTTCAGAATGGTCTCATATTCAAGTACTGTGAAGTTTAATGTTTACAGGTTAGCATGCCTGTACAGTGACGGGGCGGTCGTTAAAGCTTTTTATCACACTAAAACAAGCGCGGGGATGAATGTAGTGTATCACATAGAATTTGAAAAAAAATTATCTTGCTATTTTTTTTTTCTCACAGAAGGATCTAGCTCTAGTGTGCAAATCAACATGGGCAAATTTTTGGTTTGAAAATTGCAGCACGAGATCAGCTGTTTCACACTGTACAACATTTCCTGCAGATTTAATGTAACTTATCACATGATAGAGTAATAATAATAATAGCTGGTTTTTATATAGCGCATTTCACACACTTCAGGGTTTCAATGCGCTTTACAGACTATTATTACCCCGGTCACTGGATACATTATCAACCAGCACTAACAGTGCTCATTCTCCACTCCCTGGGGAGCATTCCAGCCAGTCGCAGCCATTTTTACAGGCGCGCACATGCTTATCAACCAACATAAGCTTTCTCATCCTACCGGGTACCCATTTATACTCCTGGGTGGAGAGCAGCAATGTGGATAAAGTGCCTTGCTGAAGGGCAAACGTGTCGGGCTTGGCATGGGCTCGAACCCACGAACCATACCACGCTCATGTCGTTCACAGACGAGCGCTCTTATCCACTCAGCCACGACACCTCCACCAAAGAGTACATCTCTTAGGTATAAATCACTGTGCACTGATGCTGCCCTATGTACCAGTATGCAGGGAATTTGTTTATGATCTAACATGCAAGGGATGTGTGGATTTTTCCCTGTGAATTATGCTTGTACTTGCAATTTTGATAAACTTTGAAAACTTTGATGCATGCTCTGTTAGTTCCAACAGGCACCATCAGGTCAATGCATAAAAAACAAAAACAAAACCAGGTGGTGGGGGGGGGGGGGGAGGAATTAATGAATGGATTTGGCAATTTAATTTGCCTCTATGGGTGTCATCTTTGAAAAAAGAAAGGGGAGAGGAATCAATGAGTGAATTTGGCAATTAAATTTGCCTTTATGGGTGCCATCTTTATTTGGTTTTATTTTCATTTCATTAGCGTGTCCTCTTGAAGAGGATTGGTACTGCCGTCTTTCATGCTGAATCAAACGTCTTTCTTGTCATTATATAATGGTGAACATGCCTTTGCTATTCTATCCAATGGTCTTTCAGCTTTCACAATGATGAAGTGTCCTCTGGTTGTTGTTTTTGAGGCTTGGATTTGTATATTCTATCTTTCCTTTTCATTGTTTTTTTTTTCTTCTTTTTATCATCGGGTCATTCTTATAGCTGTGTATTTGTAGTGGTGTGATTTTTCCGAGGCTGATTAAATTCTACTGAGAGCAATTAATGAATGCTGAACCGTCCATGAAGACTGAAATGACAAAATCGACCTCTTTGTCCCATCTTGTAGCTTCACTCTGGGTGCAGAAAGGCACAACTCTACAGTGCCTAGACAGGATGAGCTATGTTGAGTTTACTCCATTCTCGCACTAAAACCAACAACTGATCGCCAATTAACTAAGAGGTAATCCCATCTTACTTTATCATTTACAGGTGAATATGTTCATTTTCTTGTGACAGAAATGTGATTTTGAAAGAGTGCTCGTGCTGTATATTTGTACATTTTTGACACTTGATAAAGATTATTTATGTATTATATGACATGTATGAGAATGATATCATGTAAATAAAGCTGCTCTTTTCACCATGAGTAATAATTCGTGTAAAATGTTTCTGTCGTTTTATATATATATATTTTTAAAAAAAAATTTTTTTTTTTACAGACAGTATATGCATTAACATAAAAGCTGATATTTTCCCAGTTTTTATTTTTTTTTTTTAATGAGGTCAAAGACATTTTCGCAAGATTTTATATTCGTTATTTGACTCGAGACACCAAAGCTATCGTAAATGCAGCAATGCTTGTCAGTTCACGATATTTTTGTGTGTTGTTAAATTCACGGCCCCAGGGTTATTAGCAAAATTCGAGGAAATTAAATAACAGTTTTCACAGTGAGAGGTAAATACGAGATAGCAAGGATAGGAGAAGAGAGTGAGAGAGAGAGAGAGAGAGAGAGGGAGAGGGAGGGAGAAAATTAAAATGGGTAGATAATAATGATAATAATGATAGTAATAATAATAACAATAATAATAATACTAATAATAATAATAATAATGATAATCATAATAATAATAATAATAATACTGATGATAATGATAATAATAATAATAATAATAATAATAATAATACAATATTGTAATTGCATTTATAAGGCGCTTTATACTGGTGTTTCTAAGCGCACAAAAAGACTAAAGAACAAAATAACATTAGGAAATGCAAACCCAAATTACAATCACAAGAAAAGAAGAAGAAAAAGAGTACATGTTATACAGTACCATACAATAATTGATAAGCGACTGTGCGTGTGCGCCTCCAGAAAAAAAAAATCACAACTGATTAAACAGATGGGTTTTAAAAAGAATTTTAAATGACTCAATAGATGAGGCATTTTGAATATGAAAAGGAGTTTATTCCAAAGGGTGGGGGCAATGGAGGAGAAGGCTTAGATGAATGGTAGAAAAACACATCGACACAAAAAGAAATAATACATAGATGCAATTACTAGTCCTCAGAAGCGGGAGATCAGAGATCCGAGATTCGGAGAGAGAGAGAGGAAGTGGGAGAAAGAGAGAGAGAGAGAGAGAGAGAGAGAGAGAGAGAGAGAGAGAGGGGGGGGGGGGGGTTCTGTTGGTCGAAAGAAGCACCCAAATTACTCACACATGGCTATTTTTATTAAAACGCGCGAACCTGCCAGGAAACGATAATGACCGAAATGGTAAACATAATATATTACAAAGTTCTAGCTGTAGCGATCAGAAATCACCGTGTGTATTGCAGTACAATGGCATCGATCTTCATAACTGATTTCTGTTGACGAGAAGCTCTAGTGCCTATTCGACAACTTAAAGGGATAGTACAGTTTTGGTTGAGATGAGAATTAGGCTTTTAAATTTTTGCAAGATACCAAGAAAACACTTATGATATAGTACAGAGCCTACCGTTTTAAGAGGAATTCAAAGTTTATTTGATGAAAATCGGGTTTGGAATAACTGAAACATCCAAAAACAAAGTAAAACAAAGCGATCGTTACAAAGTGTGGGTCCCACACTTTACTAGAATCGTTCTTTTTTGGATATCTTGGCCATTTCAAAACCAATTTTTATCAAATAAACATTGAATTCCTCATAAAATTGTATGCTCTTTCATATTTCATATGAGATTTCTCATTATCTCACCTAAAAATGTTAGAAACCTGAAATTAGGTCTCAACCAGAACTGTACGATCCCTTTAAGATTGATCTCTTGAAGAAATATACATTTTCTTTAAATCTAGATGGAAACTATAAAAGAACTTTGTGGCAAGTTTTATATTGCATAAGGTGATTTTTCCTCACCGTTAAACGTAGAATACATTTGAATGCTATGCCAACGACTTCTTAACATTGAAAATAGATTGCTTGAGATGTGAGTAGGTCCACGCTGTAATTTTAGAGGTACGTGTGCGTGTGTGCGTGCATGTATAAAGTCTAATATAACGACGTGTGATTTTGTATTATACCGTAGTGTTTTCGCATGTTTATTTTGTGCTTGTATGGTGCGTTCCTGAGTGGTGTAGGGAGTGTGATGCAAAAGAGCTGAAGTACATGTATATCTACCTTTTCAAGACAATAGTTGACCTTACATGGCAAAGAAACAAGAAAAAAGAATCAACAATAAACTACTAAAACAATGCATGATACAGTCCCTTGTTCTCACTTGGGACTTTTGATCGTCATTGCAATTCAACCTATAGTGACGTCACAATAATTGTCTGCGCATGCCCAACCATGTTTTATTGTGATGCGCGTAGTCTATGACGTGTTTTAATACATTGATTACCCTACGCGCACACGTCATAATGCACCCCTAGGTAACAATGGATAGATCTTGTAAATCATATTGTACCTAGATTATTTAGTAGTGTGGTCTTACGTACGTTACTTCAAAAAGAGTTTTACGAAAATTTCCCCTCTCCCCATACGAAGCTTGTAAACTGTGACCGATCAACTTTGATTTTTCCGAAATGGCCAATGTTTTCACAAGGAGATATGGCAAGCCTCGTACCACAACATTCTCCGACTTTTGCATCAAGAAAGACCACCCTCATACCCGCCCTAAACTCCCGCGACTCTTCTCGCCGATTCGGCGACACAACCCACACTCCCCGGGCCTTGTTTACCAGAGTCCTTACAACAAGGACAACCTGGTGAGTATAATGTACCAAACTGGAAAATAAATCCAGATGAACTGATTGACAAATTGCCCTACATCGACGTAAATAAACACCGAATTGATTAGTGTTTTAGTAGTAGCCATGATAAAAAGTCATGGGCGTACGTACTCGAGCAGGATTTGAACCTACGCCGATCTCCGGACAGGCGTCATCGCTCTCCAATAGACCACCGAGCTTGTGCCCGACAGCAAGTGTTGGTTCTAATCCTTATATCATGCTGCGGGTACTGCGTAATTATTCAGTTATTTACTCGATGTAGGGCAATTTATTAACCACTTGCAAAGAAAAACATCTCGACGGAAGAAATTCATCAATTTGACAAATCTAGATGACTTTTTTCAACGTGGTTTAAGTTTTGAAAGATGTTACTAACGAAGTTCTTTGGCTTGCAAAAACAGTATCAATATCTAAAAAAAAAAAAAATTATTAATCTATTTTATTTTTTTTTTTTTGGGGGGGGGGTGGGGTGGGGGTGTGGGGTACAGGATTAGACAGTTAGTAAGCCTCCATGCAATAAAGTCGTGCATTCAAAAATATGAGAAAATGTTAGCTGATGGGTGGGCGCATCCGCTACTGCGTTGACATTTTTACAAGTCGTCCAGTGAGTTCAGTCTTTCTAAGGCCACTCTATTTTCGAGAGTAGATTTGTCAACCATTATACTATTAAAAGGACAAGTTCAGCTTCATAGGATTGAGAGAATGCAGCAATATTAGTAGAACACATTAGTGAAAGTTTGAGGAAAATTGGACAATCGCGATGCAAAAGTTATGAATTTTTAAAATTTTTGTGTTGGAACCGCTGGATGAGGAGACTACTAAGGCTTGTGATGTCATATGAGTACAACAGTTTAAAGAAAATGTAAAGAAAATTCAACATATTTTCACTTTTTTCGCATAATAAAAGAGCATTTGACTTGCCTCTTTCTAAAGGCAATGGGAATAATACCCATAACATAATGTCAGTAACGAGTCAAGGGAATGTGTACTTTTTTCAAAAGATGAAATTTTGTGAAATTCTCTTTATATTTGCCTTATATTGTTGTACGCATGTTACATCATACACTGCAGTAGTCTTCTCATCCAGCGGTGACCGCACAAAAACTTCAAAAATTCATAACTTTTGAACGGATTGTCCGATTTTCCTCAAACTTTCAATGATGTGTTTTACAAATATTGCTACATTCTCTCAATCCTTATGTTAATGAAGGTGAACTTGTCCTTTAAAAAAGTAAGTCGTTCTTGTCAAACTACAAACAAATTTAATTCCGCATTTAAAGGGGAAGGCTAGTAAGTGATCAGTGGGAATCAGTGGAAATGCTGGGAGATGATATCGGCAATCCTTATGGGATTCATTCAAGAGTTCATTGTATATCTATTGTTGTGTGAAAATGATTTGCTTCAGAACGGTCTCATATTCAAGTAATGTGCAGATTAATGCTCCGTCACTGACCAGGGACGCTAACCTGGAAGCATTAAACTGCACATTACTTGAATATGAGACCATTCTGAAGCAAATCATTTTCACACAACAATAGATATACAATGAACTCTTCAATGAATCCCATAAGGATTGCCACAATCATCTCCCAGCATTTCCACTGATTCCCACTGATCAGTTACTAGCCTTCCCCTTTAAGGGCTCATATAGTGTTGGTTGAGACCTAACCTCGGCTTTCTAACATTTTTTGTTTTTTGGTGAAATTACGAGAAACCTCTTATGAAATATGAATGAGCATGTAATTCCAAAAGGAATTCAACGTTTATTTGATGAAAATTGGTTTTAAAATGGCTGAGATACCCAAAACAGAGCAATTCTAATAAAATGTGGGACCCACCTTTTATTATGATTGCTTTCTTTTACTTTATTTTTGGATGTCTCAGCCATTCCAAAACCGATTTTCATCAAATAAACTTTAAATTCCTCTTAGAATGGTATGCTCTGTACTATTTTACAAATGGCCTCTTGATATCTCCCAAAAAGTTAAAAGCTCAATTCTCACTTCTACCAATACTGTACCATCCCTTGAAAAAAAAAGAAGAAACATATTATTTTTGATATTAAAATGAAATGATAAGAATTTCTCTTGAGCATGGATACGTTTAATTTCTTTCTTTGCAGACATTCAGTATCTGGAGTCCGAGGGCTATACACAAAGACTTCGAAAATAAGTTTTCACACATGCGTAAGTAGGGATTTTTCAGTGCAAAACGTAGTATTCCTGTGTGTGTGTGTGTTTGTGTGTGTGTGTGTGTGTGTGCGCGTGTGTGTTTCTTTACGTATTCTGCTTTCACATCGACTATACTTGATAAACTGTCTAAACTAAACGATAAACCACCTAATGAAAGTGGCGGACAGAATGCAAATTTCGTGTTACGGTTCTAGAACACATTTAACGGCACTTCCCCCGAGGACAAACCTCCAGAATTAGGCCCTAATTCTAATGTAACAAATATCGATGAGTCGATCTGCAGCCCATCAATATCAACCTAAAGGATTCTAAATGATATCTTTTCTGCACCGAAGTTTAAAGGTGATTTATTTCACTACGAACTGGAAAATTAAACTGAAACAATTTAACGCTCTTGTGGAAGAAATGAAAATGAGTTTGTTATTCAGTGCAATTACAATTTGCTATCGCCATAAAATGCAATTAAGAGTTTAGTTTCTTGTATTTCTTCCTAACCAGAGGAAACAAACTGGACCTGCAGGCATGAAGTGCGAAGCAACAACCCGCTGGAAGTTGGTAAGATATCCCACTTTTCTTATATTCAAAACTCGAGAACTAAAACAGGTGCTTTATCAGTCACAGGCGTTGTTTACTAGCGCCACCTTGCGTCTGGGAAAGAAGCCTCTTCCTTGTTGATGCGCTCTAGATCTACCCGATCATCCTTTCGCGCGTGATTTCTAAACCTGGGGGCATTTCATGAAGCATTTTGGTCGGATATTTTTTCTGACAAACAGTTACAAGCTACTGAAATCCTTTCATCTGATTGGCTGAGAGCAAATTTGTCCGACAACTTTGTCGGACAAAATGCTTCATGAAATGCCTCCGTGAAGGGTCAATCACTGCAGTATTCAAGTACCCGCATAACCACGCAGATGCAACGAGACACGCATGCATGCAAATACGTCAGCTTCTTGAAGAAATTCGAACCAAATACAATGTAGATCAAATCGATTCGTATGCTCTCCTATACAGTTCAAAATAATTAATAAAAAGAGTAAATAAAAGATTCAGATTCAGAGAATTAGGTCAAGTAAATCTGCGGTAGCATCATTCTCGGTCGTTCTGACATTGATATTCCAATAATTATTCTCTCCTTGAAGCATTCCCGAAAGGAGCCAACCAAATTGCGGTTGAACCTACCACGATTTCTACGAGGGCCAGCGCAATATCTTTGGTGTAATTCGACTGATATATTTCAAATTTCGGAAAATCGATGTCGAATCTTTAGTTCCCCAGCAGATATTCGAGGTATTTCTTTTAATGATATGGAAAGAATAAACTAAATGGATGATCCGTGCAGAAAGAGACTACTGAATGAATGAATACAGGCAAAGGAATGAATTGGCAAATGTGAAATGAATAATTAAAACAGACTGACTTTTCAACACAAAAAAAAAAAGAATAAAAAAAGAAAGAAAGAAAAAACTAGAAATGTCGCTTTGGCGACTGGTATGCCTCCGCCATAATGCATGATTTTCCCAATAGGTCTAGATAGTATATGTGTACAATGTGTGATTACATTTTCACAAAATTGGCAAAATATTGAAATGACAAGTTTGTCACAAATGTGTTGAATGTTCACCTTCCTTGACCTAGGTTTAATTGGATGAATAAGAGAGCATGTATCTAGGGATTGAAGGACTTTAACTTGACTTTGACCCATTCATACATTTAGGCATTGAGTAATTTTCAAGGTACAGGTGTGGAGAAAAAGTGCAATTTCTGAATTGAATAGTAAATTGTTACCATTTTCATCTGGCCCTTGACCCTAAAATTCATAAGATAATTACTTTCAGGTAGAACATGCATAATATACATGTACTAAGTTTCAAGATAACTTGAGCCACTTCCGAGATATGGAGGAAAAAGCTAGTTCAGCACTTTCACTTGATCTTTGACCTTTTGACCTTTGAGGCAAAAAAAGAAGAAAAAAAAAACCTGTCCAGAGAATTTCTATTAGGTTACACACGCATACACCAAGTGTAAAAAGATAACCCTGCTGGCATTGCATAAATATGAGGGTAATAGTAAAATTTTGAAGTCTTGCACTTGACCTTCTACCCCATGAACCCTACATTCTCTAGATAATCACTTCCAGTCAGTACATGTATATAATATGTTCCATGAAGATACCTTGAACAATTTTCCAAGGTACGGAGAAAAAAAAAGAAGTTTTAATATTTTTACTTGACCTTTTGACCTTTGACCTTTGACCTCATGACCCAAACTTTCACCAGAGAATCTTAATTGGGTAATACATGTATACACTAAGTTTCAAGAAAATCTCTTCAGGCATTCAATAGATATGGTGGAAATAGTGAAATTTTATGTATTTGACCCTGACCTTTTGACCTTTGACCTTTGACCTCATGACCCAAACTTTCACCAGAGAATCTTAATTGGGTAATACATGTATACACCAAGTTTCAAGAAAATATCTTCAGGCATTCAATAGATATGGTGGAAATAGTGAAATTTTATGTATTTGACCTTGACTTTTTGACCTTTGACCTTGAGCATGTGCACCCAAAAGTTGATAGGCACAACTTCACCCCCTAATACACATACATGCCAAGTTTCATTAGGATACCTCAACAGGTTTCGATAGTTACCTTGTCCACAAAATTCATTACGGACGGACGGAAGGACGGACGGACGGACGGACGGACGGACGGACGGACGGACGGACGGACGGACGGACGGAAGGACGGACGGACGGACGGACGGACAACCCGAAAACATAATGCCTCCGGCACCACTCGTGGCGGAGGCATAAAAAAAAAAGAAATTTCGAGTCCGGATGCAATGAAGACGCAAACACCAACCCCTGTACATTCTGCACTCGACTTGGGCAATCTGGCTACACTGTACAAATGAATCCCGGGTTGATTCCACGTTATTATTTTTATAAACCATTGATCGAATCTTTCACTGACCCGCCTCCAAACCCTAGGAAAGCCGCCGAAGATCCGCTACTCGATCAGCTCCACTTCCCGCTTCAGCTACCAGGATCCCGCTATCCGCATGTCGAAGTGGAAAACCACTTCTAGGCCCACCATGCCGAACAGATTCAGCAGCAACCCAAACACGGAGCCAGTGGCCGGAATAGGTACATTTTTATGACTTTTTCAGACTTATCCCATTGAGCGACTTCAGTTTTGAATCAACTAAATGTCACTAGACTAGGCGAGTCCAATGTAAACATCAGTCACAATATGCTATGAAAATGAAATGATCTGTGTGAGAAAATCACGTTTTTAACTTCATTATGCACTTACTCCAACACATTCTGCTCCAACATGTTGGGTGTAATTACTGTATATTAATCTCTCTCTCTCTCTCCTTTAATCTCTCGTAAGTTTCTTTCTATTACCATTCATATTTGACTCGCTGTATGCACCACCTGTCGGTAATGCAGTTCTATATTTCTGAATAATTACAGAATTTCAATGGCACCAAAATATGGAGATACGGAAATACAAATTTTTGTATGTGAAAAAAATTGAAATATTTCATTGCAAGTGATAGATAAATCAACATAGAATCAAATACAGGTGTGCTATCACCATCAAGAGACATTCATGTCAGTAGAGTATTATTACATGTACTTCGTGGTTCCCATAGCAACAGCCACCACATAATAATGCACTTTGGTATACTGGGTGATGTTTGTTATTCCTAAGGTTTGTTAATTTATAAAAGAAAAAAAAATAAGGCTCATTAATTCAAAGATTTGTGACTTTATACCAAAGGTTTGTTATTCCGAATGTTCATTAACTGGAGAATAAGATACAGTTCGTTATTCCAAAGGTTCGTTAATCTGAAAATGAAATGAGGTTTTTGAATCCAAAACTGAAAAGAATGTGCATGTGACTTTATACCAAAGGTTTGTTATTCCGAATGGTCGTTAACTGGAGAATAAGATACAGTTCGTTATTCCAAAGGATCGTTAATCTGAAAATGAAATAAGGTTTTTGAATCCAAAAATGAAAAGAATGTGCGTACAAATGAACCTTCAGAATTAGTAACTACTTTTGTGGCATGATTCCTCAGGTTCGTCAATCTGAAGGTCATCAGTCCCAAAATGAAATAAGATTTGTTATTCAGAAGGTTTGTTCATCCAAAAAGTGAAATCTGGTTTGTTATACCAAAGATCCTATACGTAGGATCTTTGGTTATACTGAAGACATAAAGTTCATCAATTCAAACATGAAATACAAACATATCTTTGGAATAACCAACCTTCGGAATAATGAACCCTATGTCATTTTCGGATTAATGAACCTTCGGAATAATGAACTGTAATCCATGTGCCATATACATACACACATTTGGTTCATCATTAGTTTGTTCACACTTCCATCTGACATTATGCATCACTCGGTCCACTCAAATCATATTTATTCTCTTTCTATCATCCGTTCTCCCGCTATCTTTACTTCCCCAGTTCCCAATGCCAACATCCTACCCCCTCTACCGGCAAAAGATGAGAAGAAGATGCCCGCACATCCAATCAAAGTCCTGACTGAACTTCTCAATGATGACCTCTAGCTGAGCAGAGGGGTAGTGAACTCCCAGAAAAAGGACGATGACACAAATTTAATGGTTATAAGTTTAATTTTCTTTAATTGCGACATGAAAGATTCACACTTTGTGCTGGAAACTAAGTTGAGAAGACATTCCATTCTGAACTACAATCCCTTGTAATAAAATCCCACCACTGGGCAATACATGTCCATTTCATGATTCCTTAAGAATAACATAACTTTCATGACATAGGGATGAAAAGAAACTTGACAGACATCCTTTGCTTTGAATAATTGAAGTATTTGGTAGCACAGACTGTATTACAGAAACTCTTTGATATCAGTTATCACCTGAAGAGAGATTAAAAGGACAGTTTTGAGACGAAATCTCTGGATCATGGGCAGTTTTTTCTCGGAATTGCTGGCCGGGGTACAGTAAAATTTAATACTGTACCACATTTCACGCACATCTTTCTTGAAGAAGACAAGAGTGCTTGTCTCTGAGAAATCACACACATGTCTCAAGATGCGTCAACTCCAAACATTGAGTCAACGATTGTTTAACTTTTGTTTCTGTGTAATTGAGTTGGATGTATATTGGTACAAAGATAAGACTATTGAAGACATGTGTTAGGTTATCTCATAGAAAATTCACAAATGCCTTTTAAAATAATGTGGGGAGGACTACAGCAGCTGTTTCAAAATGCTGGTATACAACCACCTTTATGCTGGTATACAACCACAATAATTCATTTTCACTCATCAGGACAAAACTACCTTCATACTCGAAAAGGGCAACAAAAAGTGATGTGTCACTTTCATTATGTAATTGCCCATTGATGCAAGTACTGACACATATTATAACACATGGGTGACTGAACTACCTGGTATGTATCAAGTTGAGTTGATATTTGTAGTCATTTGGCCCTCACTAGAGATAAGAAGACAAGAATGTACACCTCAACACATTTTTAAGAAGGTTTGAAATGCTCTTGGTGATTCTGTGGCCAAAGTGGTGAAGGGACTGGAAAACTTTGAAGTAGGGCAGAAGATGCTGTGTTCATTGTCTGTAGTAGTATTCATCGATTTTCAAAGAAAGACATTTATCAATTTAATAGTTTGATTCTCCCAGACACTGGCATTCTTGGGTCATCACAACAGAAAAAAACTTGCAACAATTTTCTCATCGCTGAACTGGTCTAGTTGTATCCACAATGTGTTCTAAAAGTGCAGGTCAGGGTTCAAGCCTCACCTCTGGGCGTGCGCCCTGAGCCAGACACGTCACCCCCAATTCTCCTCTCTACAAATTTGTGTGAACAGGCAGCTGGAACAGCTGTTTCACTTCTCTGCAGCTACAGTGCATTCTTTAATTCTTTTTTGATGCCCTGAAAGTTTAAGATCTGTGTCCACATGTTTATTTTCTTCTGCCAATAGGCATGTTCATAATATATAAATACATGTAATATGGGTTACTGTAAAAGTGGATATTCTTGCGTGACTAATTTTTTTTGCGCTCGGCCAGGTGAGAAGAGTTTCGCGTGTTTTTAATTCCGCATAATCTTGACATTGACTACTGGACTATATGGCAAGCAAAAATATTCGCGGACTTTTATTTTCGCGCTAGTTTCAGGTTGACCGAAATGCGTGAAAATTGCAACACCACGAAAATTTCCACTTTTACAGCACTACATCATATATCACCAGTTACAGATGCCACTGTCTCCTTCTACATGGCCAAACGTCTCTTGTCCTGTGAATGTAGCCTCCTTTCATAATTTCTCACCACTTAAACTGACAACGAGGCAACGCTGCTCGCTGGCACTGGTCTGACGGTCCCTGACCAGTAAAAAAATCACCGTCAGACCTGTAACTTTTTCAGGATATGGACCAGTAAAACATGGAAAAACTGGGTATTTACTGACTGGACAGACAGATTAGACCAGTAGAGAAAATGGGTTTACCTAGTGTGCAACCCTGCATCAGGTAATCCATATTAAAGATAATATAAAGTTTTGGTATAACCTCAAAAGTTTCCCTGAATTTCCTTGTTTTAGTTTGTGTTTCAGGTTAAAGTACCTTTCATATAACTAACACTGTGAGACTTACTCGCCCCAAAGTGCTCTCGTGTCGTAGTAATTATGCAATAATGGTTTCGTACCAGAGCCGCCGCCGTATGGCGGCGGCGAGGTAGTACACGTATTGTGCGAATATCACTGCGACCAGCAGCGTGCAGCCCCATACGCATACTGTGTAGCTAACTGCGACCAGCAGCCCCATATGCATAGCTAAATGGGGCTTCGCATTGTAGCTTACAGGATCATGACAGATTTAGTATCGCGGGTAAATATCAACTTAAAATCCAAAAATTTCTTCAATTTAAAGACTTACCATTTAAGTTGAAGTATTGAAAAAAGGCTTTGGGCAACGTTTGGTTTTGCCAATAGTCCCTTTCTGTTCGAATTGATGACTGAATGTGACTCGGTCGAGAGGACCTTGGGAGAGCTACGTACACTGAATTGACGGCCAGCGCATGCGCACACAAACATCTTATCCGTTCATGGATTTGAAATTTGTTCGCATGTGATGTGTGCGTATGCGCTGGCCGTAGTAATCAGTGTATGTAGCTCTCCTACGGTCCTCTCGATAGAGTCACATTCAGTCATCAATTCGAACAGAAAGGGACTATTGGCAGAACCAAACGTTGCCCGAAGCCTGTTTTCAAGACTTCAACTTAATTGGTAAGTCTTCAAATTGAAGAATTTTATGGATTTTAAGTTGATATTTGCCCGAGATACTAAATCTGTCATGATCCTGGATGCTACAATGCGAAGCCCCATTACGCTATGCGTATGGGGCTGCTGGTCGCTATGCGTATGGGGCTGCTGGTCGCAGTTAATTGCATGATTACTAAGAAATGAGAGCACTTTGGGGCGAGTAAGTCTCACAGTGTTACATGTAGTTATATGATAGATACTTTAACCTGAAACACGGAAATTCAGGGAAACTTTTGACGTACCAAAACTTTTTATTATCTTTAAGCAGCCAAATTGAACATATTCCACATTATTTGGGCAGCAAATGCAACTTTGTAGACCAATGACCAACAGCTACATGTAATGACTCTTTGTGTGCCACAGCATTAACTTTAAAGGCAAAATTTACCATTTGCAGATGAAACCCCCCCCAGCATTAGTGCTTTAAAATAATTATAAAATGTGGGTTAGGGATAGAAACAACCACAGTAAAAAAAAAATGAATCCGTATTATCTATGTTAAGTATTGATAAATACACAAAATGTGAGCAATAGTTATAATGAACATGTTGACAAACTAAACTGTCTACAGTTATGGTTTGATGAGAAAAATACTGATATCTCATACTATTTTAGGCCTTATTGCAAAAACCTTACATGGTAGGATGTTTTGTGATACAACAGACCTACACATATGCATCAAATGTGATATATTAAACATTTTTTAAAATCACTGTTCCCAAAGGGAAACAGGACCTTTAAAGCACTCCTTGCCAAGTTTTTTTCACCAGCATTCAGCCATCCATCCAAATCTGACCCAGTTGTACAACAACGAGTTCACTCAGGCACAGCAATGTGCCTTGGTCCAAAAGGGAAACCATGGTGACACAATAAGGATTAGGGAGATCCCCAATCTCTATTTATTACCTCTGCCAAGGGAAGAGGATATGTTTTCATTACCGCTGGTTTGTTTGTTTGTCTGTTTGCCTGCATGTAAAATAACTCAATAAGTTGTGAACGGATTGGGATGAAACTTGCAGGAAAGGTAGAAAATGACACAAGGAAGAGATGATTAAACTTTGGTAGTGATCCAAAAATATTTATGGATTTTATGAAGGATTTTTGATATTTTGTCAGGTAGGGTCCATGAACTTGGGAGTTCAAGTTGCGCATTTTTTAGGTTTGCATATGCACACTAAAGTGCGTGCTCTAGTTTCTGCTGGGCCGGCGAGGCTTTGCAGCGCAGCTGGAAATTGATGACGTAACAAAGGCTTCTATATTGGGAAATAAGGCGATTTTCAGCATGCACACAGTGGGTGGAAATCACTAAACTTATTTGGAGAACAAGAGCAGTGGTAGAAATGAGCTGTTGGCAGAGGTCTGTGCTCTCAGAGTGCTTCTCAGTTGACGATTAGTTTCAAGACATTTGTGCCAATCTGTGAACAAAGCACTGTAACATGTATGCCAGTCAGCAAAAGAAATGCTATAGGGGCTTACTGATCACTGAGTTTGATATCTCAAAAAATGAGACATGTGATATTCATGAAAATTTGCCTTTGTTAGTAGCACCAATATGGAAAGCTAAGCTCAGCACTCTCTGTAAACGGTCATGTGACCTGCTTCTAGAGAAACGACTTAAAGATATAAGTACTAATGTCTTTTTATCACTCCCCTCATGATGTCATCTATCACCTATCGTCCTCAGCAATCTTCAAGTTGTCCATGATTTCACAGAGGTCAAAGGATGGTTCCCACTGGGGCGACACAGACTTTGCGTACTCCTGCAAAGCTTGTCCTCTTTCCGCCTGCTTCTTGCGCATCTCCGGGGTGTTGACATCGGACGTGTCCAGCAAGCCGTACACGATCTCGTTGACGTCGTCTTCCATGGGACTTGTTTGAACGGTGGGGAAGTGGGTTCGGATGTCGGAGAGCAGCGTCTCCTTGAGTTCATCATCACGGCAAGCAAAGTTGAGAATGAATATGCCTTGAAAAGGGGGAAAAGTTGAAAATATATGACTTTTATGGGAAAAATAACTTCTTACTTAGGCCTTTTGTTTTTAAAGGTAGGGGATACCTTTTACAGACCTCCCAAAATGCAGCAAAACATTAAATATGAACCTCAGGGGACTTGTTTCGGCCACTGCTGAGAAATTTGGAAGTCAACAGTTATCTACAATTTGAACAATGCACAAAACTCAACTACTCAGTAGTTCTGTGTGTCAGCCACACTTAAGCCTTTTTGTTGCAGTCTTCTGTATTTTTTTATCTATAAACACAAATCTAAAAGTATAAGAGCTGATGTAATAACATATAGAGTGTGTGGCAAGAATGTATATAGAAATGTTTGTAAGTTTTGATGAACTTTCTTCACAAAATCTACATGATGGCCACACATGCAGTGCATGGGTCTGCAAAGGTAGCCTAGTAATGTACTGGAATTTACGGTGAGCCCCGAAAAAAATTCAATTCAAAATCTAACGGTCAATGAAAATGTATTAAACGTTACCTTCCACTTTCAATACTTCATGGGAGTTTCTAAAATGATACTCTCTTCAACATACCACTGTATTTATACAACTCTTCATTCAAGGCATGCAAATGGGATTCCCTACCTTTAAATTACACACAAAAAATAAAATCTAAACCCCAACTTCCCTGGTATTGGCAAAATTTTTTTTCCATCTGCAACTCTATTTTTTTAAATTTTTTTTAAAGTGTCCAAAAAATCACTGTCAATGAGAAAGAGATTATCTCAACCCAAAATCCCAATTGTGCCATCATGAACTTGAGGTTGGATTGTGGTGTCATCACAACTAAATCTTCGCTACCCTAGCCAGTTAATATAGGGATTAACACTCAGCTCGAGGCACATAACGGGTCAATCCTTTCCAACCATATTTTCCATTCACAACAAATCTTGTATCATAACTGCCAGCCAATTTCTAAATAATTAAACAAAAGCCAGATGTAATGTACACTAAAAAATGCATTTTGAAAGAAACTGCCGTAAGTTTCATCTCTTTACTATGCATTACAAATAAAGTGCTGCATGTTTCTCAGACCTACCTTGCTTGGGGTGTAAGATCCTCTTCACCTGCTCCAGCACAGAGGATTCCAGGAAAGCTCGTGGAGGGCAGCTGATACCCTGAGTGGTGTCCTTACTATCCACATCGAACATCACTACATTGTACACAGGGGGAGAATCTATTGGGGGAAAGAAATGAGAACCAGTCTCATTAGCAATAATATGTTAAGAAAGACAGCTCACTAATTTATTTGCAGTGTTTGAGTTAGAACAAAGGAGACAGAAGGTAGATGACAGAAAATGCATTACAATAATTCCTCTAGTGTGTGTGTGGGGGGGGGGGGGCAGAGACATAAAAACGAAGAAAAAAAAGAAACAGCAGATACATTGTACAACAAAGAAAGGGAAAGAAAGACAAAATGAAAGAAAAAAAAAAGAAACAGAGCAACAGGAAAAGATAGAGATGAAAATGGGGGGGGGGGGGGGGGGAGTACCAAAGAAAGGAGGGTAAAGTGAGAAAGAAGGAGGATAATAGGGCAAAAGATAGAAATGTCCGAACAAACAGACATAAAGATGGATTTAGGGTTGGAAGAAAATGCAAGAAGTGGGTAGGATGACACTTGTGCATCAGCCTTACCAGTGAACACGAGCTCCACACATCAAATTCTCGTATATGTGGGACCATTATCAATGAAGAGAGACATACACATAGACCTTTCTCAGTGAAAGCAGCCTTTGCACACAAACCTTTCTCTGCTTGGTTCTTGATGAACTCCAAACCGTCCTGAATGTGAACACGTAGTCTCTCGTCCTCCACCAGTCCAAACCAGGATTTTGCGATGTCCTTTAAGGCTGGATCAAGCTCCACCACATCCAACTCCAGCTGTGGAACCAAGAAAGGTCAACAGAGAGAGAGAGAAAGAAAAAACAACAAAAAACCACACACCATGAAAACAATTCCCTAACAATATTTTATTGAATTTCTTTCTTTACAAGCTTTCATCAGATTTGTGCATACTGAGCATTATCTAAAAATTCATCTAAGTTAGTAATTTGAAAGTTTGAATTGGTTCAGTATTTGATTGTAATTGGTAACTGGCAATCACTTATACAGGCTTTTTATATCTTAATTTAAATCCCTCTGTATTCATTAATTTTTGTCGTTTCTCATTGTACGTATCTGTTTCATTTCTTTTTCCGAGCAAGAAAAGTATTTCATATACTATATTACTAAAAGTGCAATCAATTGAAGGGAATGGCTTCTATTTTGATATAAGTATTCCTTTGCAACAGGATTACACTCAAGCACATGTCTAATATAACATGCACATTTTGATGGACACGTGATCATCTCACTATAGTGGCCACCCAAGGGAGATGAAAAAAAAAAGCGGCCGCTAAAGACAGGTTATCCAACTTTGTGTGCATTGCCTACATGTACATGTATCATGACATCTTTGAGTACTTACATGTACACTGTACATGTATGTGTGTACGTATGTATGCACACGTGTGTTTCATGCACTGAACAATGCCAGTGTTTCAGTGAAATTGTTGCACAGTAGCATGTGTATGACTGAATGAGTGATGAATGCAGCGGTGGCGATCACTGGACGTTGCCCAGGAATGACTGGCACAACTACAAAGCAGAAAAACATGCTGAATTACTGGCTTGGCCACGGCTCCATCGGGTCTGTGGCCGCTATAGACAGGTAGCCACTATACACAGGGTCTTTAACAGGGCTTTTCTCTCGGGGGGGGGGGGGGATTTTTCAGTGGCCGCTATACACAGGTGACCGCTATAGACAGGTGGCCGCTAAGGCAGGTTTGATTGTACATGAAAACATCAGAGAATACCGGAGGAGACTCATGAAAGTTGAGGCCATTGTGAGTCAGGAATGGAAATTTCCTTTTAAAGGGGATGGCTAGTAACCGATCAGTGGGAATCAGTGGGAATGCTGAGGGATGATTGTTCCAATCCTTGTGGGATTCATTTAAGAGTACATTATATATCTACTGTTGTGTGAAAATTATTTGCTTCAGAACGGTCTCATATTCAAGTAATGTGCAGATTAATGCCCCGTCACTGACCAGGGACGCTTACCTGGAAACATTAAACTGCACATTACTTGAATATGCGACCATTCTGAAGCAAATAATTTTCACACAAGGATAGACATATAATGTACTCTTAAGTGAATCCCACAAGGATTGGAACAATCATCCCTCAGCATTCCCACTGATTCCCACTGATCAGTTACTAGCCATCCCCTTTATGACTGAAGTCACTGACAGTGAATAGAAAGAAGAGTTTTACTGATTGTCACAGGGTAATACTGTGCACCCCACGACCACATCGGTCCTTCAACAAAACTCACCTGCGGAAAGTGTTTGTAGAGGAACATAGGTAAAGCCCCTCCCCCCAGGCCCACCAGGACGGCCTTGGCCCCACTGCGAAGCAGCTCCACGCAGTCCGGGATGAGGGCGAACCCCGCCACCATGAGGCGATGGAAGGCCATGGACAGGTGCCAGTGGTCGACGCGCGTCTTTGTCTTTCCCCGCTTCTTGCCACTGGCAGACCTCACCTTCTCTGTACAGGGGGATGAGAGTGATGTCACTCACAGCAGAATAATAGGGTCCATTGTTGAATAGAATGGTTAAACTTGCATGCTCATGCAATTTTTGGAACCAACGCAGTCATAAACATTGAATATTTGCATACTATTTCGCATGGTTATATTCTCATACCATGGTATTCAGGGTAGTAATTCAAACACATGCAAGCTTTGAGTGTGAATCGTGTCACAAAATACCACTCATTGCACTGTATTCCTCACATCACCTGACACATTTCCCGTCTTCTCACTGTAGGAGATGTGCGTATGCAAAGTGCCTGTATACCCCGTGTACATGTACTCAGAGAGGTGAGTTTTTGGGCCAGAAATACCAAGTTTAAGGTATTGTTTACCATGCATTGGGAACAGTGAAAAAATGGTCGAAATATCACATTTGATGCATATGTGTAGGTCAGTTGTATCACAAAACATCCTACCATGTAAAATTTTGTAATAATGCCTATTAAATTATTTCTGTGGCAAGACAAACAATTTCTCTTCAGGAAGCCGGCAAAGGAAAAATTAGAGTTTGTGCAGTTGGCCCTGTATTCTTCTCCCTACTGATTTGTGTCTGCTATATGACACATTTCCCATAGATACCTGCCAAAGTTAATATAATCATCATCATTATCTTCATCATCATCATCATCATCATCATCATCATCATCATCATCATCATCATCATCATCAACATCATTATTACCATCCAGTATACTCCGGACCAAGCTTCCACAGGTTAAACAACTAATACAGTGAACTAACATGATGAATTTGCAAACAGATATTACTAACTGCACAAAAAGTGTTGTTTACATCTCTGTCTGAGTAGGGGCACCGTGGTATATTGGATGAGACTCTTGACTTTGACTGGAGGTATCGAGTATCAATCCCACTGAGCTCTCATGTCCTGTGATAAGATGTTTTTTTACCACCTTGACTTTGAACTGGAGGTATCGAGTATCAATCCCACTGAGCTCTCATGTCCTGTGATAAGATGTTTTTTACCGACCACGTCCCTCTTGACCCAGGTGTAAATATAATTTCCTGGCAATGGAAGAGGCTGCCCTGGGCAAATCCAATCAAATTATTAAACCAGGTCAGACAAGTTTTCCTTGAATCTGAATCTACCCCTATGTGTGCTCTGAGTGCTGATTGGTACAGAAAACTTCATGGCATTGCACACACTGTCCAAGTCTGTGGAACAGAAAGGGTTAATTAAGAAGCTCAGCTTGCCCCACGAAATACGTAAGGAGAAAACGAGAAGAAAGGGTCATAGAAAAAGAGAAAGGGGGGGGGGGGTGCTGGCCCAGTGTATGGGAGACTGTAGCTAACTGTAAAACTGTAAAAGAGGATATTGTCATGCTTGGTCAGGCTTGGTCTTGGTTTGTGTGTTTTAATTACTGTGGAATCAAACACATTAATTAGTGCAACTTGAAACAGGCAAAAAATGTATGAATGCTACAATTTTCACTCTAGTCTCTCGTCGCGCAAATGTGTGAAAATTTCCATGTTTACAGACTTTACTCACCAGTGACTAGCTTGGCCTGTGACTGAACCAGATTCAGATTGGAAGAAAAGACAAGTTGTCTGTAGAGGTTTCCATCTTCCCCTTTCACATCTTCCACGATAATCTCATCATTCTGAGATCCAGCTGCCTGGTATTTCACCTCCCGATGGCCGACATCATTACCAATGGACAGAAAGGGAACCTGAAAATATACACAGATGATTCTAAAAAAATGTCAAGTATACCTGCTTTTGCTCTCTGCCAAAATGAAAAATGCATTTGAGTGTATGCGACTGGCAAATGCAACTACTGCCTCTTAAAGGTACTTTATAACCATTAGGAGCTGTGATCTAAGAAAAGTTCGAGTTATCACATTTGATGCATATCTGTAGGTCAGTCGTATCACAAAACATCCTACCATATAAATTTTGCAATAAAGCCTAAAAAAATAAGAAGATATATCACTATATTTCTCACCAAACCATAACTGTAGACAGTTTAGTCTGGAAACAATTTCATTATAACTATTTTTCACATTTTATATATTTAACACTACTTAAAATTTATTATACTAACTAACGTTTTTACACTGGTTGTTTCTATTCCTAGCTCACATTTTAGAACTATTTTCAGGCACTAAAGCTGGGTTTTTGTTTCATCTGCAAATGGTAAACAATGTCTTTAATGAGCTACCAGGTAATTGCTACATTACAGTTTGCCCACTTGCAAAAGTCAGAATGTATATTCTATAGGTGACAACAAAAACGGAAAAAGCTGCTTAATAAGGATGAAAGCATAGCAGTGGTAAATTGTAAAATTCAAAACAAGAAGTGCACCAAACTCAAAGTTTCAATTACAAAATTATATAATAAGGAGAGAGAGACACACACAAACAGACAGAGAGAGAAAGAGAGAGCTCCCTGGAAAAGGTGCCCTGGCAATGCTGTCTGCATCTAAAGAAAATTTTTCCTTTTCAAGAGAAAAGAGGAAAGATCCATGGACCACTTTGTTACAATGCTTAGGTGGTCATTTCTCAGCACTTTGAATAGGTATTAATAAATGATTATTGCCTATAACATTTCCCATATTTGACATAATGTTTTTTCTTACTGTCCTTTTTTTTTTCTTCATTCAATGTAGCTCTTAGCCATTTCAATTATAGCTATCACATACACATTAATAAATGATTATTAGCTACAAAAGGTCCGATGTTGAACATATTTTTTCTTCTCTTTTTTCACTGTCTTCTTTTTTAAATCAAGGCAGCCCCTTGCTATTTCCGTTTAGTGATGTTGATTGGAAACTGCATATAAATGACTTAACCTCTACTTCCAAATACGTTTGCCAAAGTACTCCCTCTATCGGGGTGTTCACCTGAGTTTTGTTTGACATCCCGCCAGGCGCCAGCTCCATGACCTTGGTCGACAGCTCTGCCTTGATGGTGTCGATGGATTGGTAGGTGTGTCCCCGGTGCAGCGTCACGACAACTAGACGCTGAAAGCCCGCCTGCTCGGCCAGCTGTCCCCGCCCCTTGTCGCTCAAAAACAGAAATTCAGTCTCTCTGTCAGGACAATGGAGGAAGGCATAGAAATCATGGCAGATTTTCACAAAGGGTTCTTCTTCAGTTTTTGCTTTAACATAATGCTCTTACTGTGACTGTGGAAATTTTCATGGTGTGGATATTTCATGTGTGTGTGTGTACATGTGTGTGTGAATTTCATGTGACAAGAAACTAGCATGAATATAAAAGCGAGCAAAGTTTTTGCTTGTTATATAATCTAGTATAATTTTACATGTATATTTATGATCTCAAGGCAAAGTTGTATTGTAGGAGTATAATAATAATGATAATATGAAATATTTATATAGCACTTGATACAACATGTTTCGAAGCGCTTTACAATTGTCAAAACAACATATAAATCAGCTTCAAATACAAATAATCAACTATACATAATCATCAGTTCTGTTCTAGAAATAAATGGGTTTTGAGTTTCTTTTAGAAAATGTCAATGGAGGTGGAGGACTGAATATGAGTAGGGAGGTTGCTCCAAAGAAGGGGGGGGGGGGGGAGGTGCACAAATGGAGAAAGTGCAGTCACCATAAATGGAATATCTTTTTTTTTTCTGTAGTTTTCTTCATGTTCACTGGTCCGGTTGCTTGATTAATCTGCTCTCATAATGCAAACCAGATATCTTCAGTGGAGACCTCCGGATGATTTTCAGACTTTTACATATGAACGACTATAAATTACTTATATTGGGTACAAAGGTTCAGAATTCAAAGTGATTGGGACGAGGAATAAGAACATTTTCAAAATCTAAAACAGATCATAATGAAAAAGGATGATGACATAGCAGCATCACTATAAGAATGCTTAAGTAGGGGATTGAGAAAGCAGATCAAAAGAATAACGCATGTATAAATTCTACACAGGTGAACTTGTTGCAAAGCATGTGGTATTGTAATGGAATTACATTAATCCATTTCTGAAATATGTGAGGCTCCTATGTCATCATCCTTGTTCAGTGTAATTTGTTTTGGGTTCCGCAGAGTATAGATATATCTCAGTGAGAAAAATTAATTGCACAAAAATATGGATGTTTACAGTACATACACTTCTTAAAATACTAAGAGACATGCTAGGAAAGTTGATGGACATCTCTGACAGCAGAAATCCTTGTCCTAAAACAGTTAGCTTACATACCAGGTGTACATGCAACAAGAAACAAAATCAAGCCTGCCACTGAAACGACACGTCAGCTTATCTTCTCCTCTTGACCTGAAATAATTTTGCCAAGTTGAAGCTGCACAAACATGGCTTCTTTAACCCATTGAGGACAAGTCCCAAGTATACTCGGGCAAGTGTCTCTGGGAAATGCACGTTGTAGCAAAATCAGTCCATCCTCAACGGGTAAAGCTGCACAAACAGTGACAGAAGAACGGAACATGGAGAGATGCCACCATATACCAGTAGATCACCCGAACGTGCTACAAACGAGTATCCTTCAGTGTATATCCAGGATCTCTGAAAAGGGTACGCTGGTAGAATTACACTGTGTCTCCCTACGATTTGACATCATAATAATATTGTACGCAGAAAACACACAGCTCTGGAACTGGGCGGCACAAATTTTGTCAACTGACCCAGGTGACGCTCTTTCTGTGCAGTTGTTAATATTTGTCCATATTGATTTTGCTCAGACTCGTTTTGATTTTTTGCGGGGGAGGGGGAAAAGGGCTATCAAAAAAGTAAATATCATGCAACTATAAATACCTCACTATTTCTTGCATTCTCGTCCAGTGACAGATAAGAAACCATCTACAGTGTACATGTACAACTTTCTGTATGATACCGGAGTGGACACACAATTTATTATTCGACAAGGTCGGATATATCAAAACCTTCTTATAATATGGGGACTTTGCAAGTCCCAAGTCTTTATACAATGTATTTCTTTATTTCCGTACCCTCATATTGTGCAAGACCTGGGAGGCATTTCATCAAGTGTTTTGTCAGTAATTTTCATTGAAAAAAATTGCCCTCAGCCAATCAGATGGGAGGGTTTAAGTACCTTACAACAGTTGTCAGCGACTGCAAAGTTTCATGAAACCCTGCCTTGATACAACAAAATAAAAATCATGATTTTTAGATTGTCATTATAACATGGTTCTCTGTGCACAATGTACACTGTATATATATGTGGAAATGTACAAATTGTATATGTTATGCCATTGTTACTACCCTATTGAGCTGTTCTACACTTTATGTGCCGCTGAATTTAAAGAACAGGCCTAGCGTTTGAATACAATCACTCTGCTTGAACATGAAACTCACATCGTTTTTACAAACAGTACAATGGATTTTACCCTGTGTACCACATACCAATGTCAAGCACCAAACACATGAAGGGTTTGTTTGCAAAAACCGATAAGTCCATTTTTGAAGATTTTGAAGTACGATCTCTGTCATAAAGTACAAAATAATACCTTTTAAATGATATATTGGTCACTACATATAAAGGTATATTTTTGAAGTTATGGTCAAAAGAAGCAATTTTTTTTTTTAATTATTCTCTTTATTTTTCTTGACCTTTAATCGCAAATATCTCCATTTGGCAAATATGGACTTATCGGTTTTTGCAAACAAACTCTTCATATTAACTCACTGAAGACTAGTCACAAGCATACTCAAGCAGGTGTCTGTGGGAAGTACAGCAATATCAGCTCATCTTTTACTACAGGTTGTACATGTTGAGCTTGACACTGACCAAGTAGGTGCTTGCCTGTTACACAGAGTTCATGAATCATCACTTTTATGACCTAATTACTGTAAAACAAGGAATGTTCACATGCATTTTAATTTTTGCGAATTTCGCGAGCATCAAGATTCATGAAATTAAAATGCATACATGTGAAAGTTTTTGTCTACACTATATGCATTGAATGCCAGTGGCAATTTACAAAAATTTCATGCCGAGAAAAAAGGCTGTCGGCTCCAGTTTGCGAAAATGTCATGCTGCAAATACATCATGTTTTACTGTACACATTTATCACTGGCTATGTTCTACAGCCTATCTTACCATGGAAGTGTAGAAAAAAAAGTGTGATAACCATGACCTGTGAAGAATATGACTTATTCAAGACAACTGCACTATTACTCTGTTACATCTATCAACCAAAGATATATGACTTTTATACGCAAACAGCACTCACATGAATGCAGCAAAAACAACATAATGCAGAATGTGATGGACATGTATACTAGTACCTCAAACAGAATGAGCACAGGACACTTTAAGTCCTTCTTTTGGCAGTGACACCACTATATGACACCCAAGTCAGTAAAAACTACCAAGACATGCCAGGCTATCTGGAACCCATAACAAGGCACTGCACAAATACCTGAGCAGAAACACCTTTAGACACTCTTATCAACGTGATGACACACCCCCTGATAGTTCAAAGGGGAAGGGCAGGTTGGACGTGAATGAGGCTGGTGTGTTTGTATTAGGTATACTTGTACTTCATACTTCCTCATGTACACAGAATGTAACACACACATTTATTGATATGCACATGGTGTTATTCCCCCTCTAAGAAACCCCCCTCTCCTACCCCAACCCCACCCTCCCCCCCCCCCAAAAAAAAAAAAAACACCCATTAATGATATCAAGCAAAGAACTTTGATATGCTGTATACTTCAGACTTTATTCAGTCCTGACCTCTACCCTGGGTGAAGTCATATTCTTCCTTTGCTATTTGTATTTATTCTCTTTGAGTGCGTTCACACTGTGAGCACACCATTGCTCCAGCACAGTGAGGACATAAACGTAACCCAGTATCAATAAGAACACGACAGTGAAGATTACAAGACGTGAAGATGATCAAGAAGTGAGGAGTAGACGGAGGACAAGAAAAAGAAGGGAAGACGACATTGAGCAGATGAAGACACAGTGAAAGAAGTCAAAGAGGAGGGAGAAGAAGAAGGAGCAGAAGAAGAAAAACAAGACTTGAAGAAGCTGGAGAAAACTATTAAGGTCATGTGGTACGTATGCAGAGATCTACGTATCCAACCTTTCTGACTGAAAAACAGGGATAACTTGGCTCAGAAGTAAGAAAGAAAGAGCAGTTCCCATAGAGCGTGTTGCAACATTATCAAGACAAATAGGAGACTCCTACTGAAACAACAGCTAAATATGGTCAAAATTCAGATTCTTTCCTCTAAATTCAGGATGGTTAGGAGGTCTGGGTATGCCTCTGCTACATTGCACTATCCTCCTAGATAGATTTGTATTCAGTACATCATGACAATGTGAGATGACAGTTTGACATGATTGGGCAGACATTTGGTCCTTGACCTTTGACCCCATGGCCCACAACTTTCTCAAACACTAATTTTCATGACATTAATTTGAGCTACTTTCAAAATATGAAAAACAGTGACATTTTTGCATTTTCACTTAACCTTTGACTTCTTGGACTAAATCTTTCCCTTTAGAATCATTGTGCACCAACACATGTACAACATACCAAGTTTGATCAAGTGGATATGTTGTATCATTTCCAAAGTGTGGAGAAAATATTGTAATTTCAGCATTAAACAGTGTTACTTTGAATCAAAGCTTGTTGACCTCTCTTTTGACCCTTGATCTTTGACCTCATGACCAAAAACTTCCAAAGAGAATCTTTGTTTAATAGACAATACATGTATATCCGTGCATTTACTATTAAAGTTTCATGAAGATAATATACACTGTACACATGTACCTCGAGCCATTTCTGAGATAATGGAAAAAAGAGTGAAATTTTAGAATTTTCACCTGATTTCGTACCTTTGACCCCATGGTCCAAAAACGGTCACTCGAGAAGCTTTATCTGGTAATTTATAGTATGCACTAAGTTTCATGAAAATACTCAGTACGTTCAGGCATTGCAGAGATATGGGGGGAAATAGTAGAATACAAAAATTTGACTTTGGTCTACGACCTTTAATCTTGAGCATGCGTGCCCTCACAAGTTGATAGGAACCGCTTCTCCACACAAACATACTAATGCCAAATTTGATCTCCATACCAGTACGTCAAACGGTTCTTAAATTACAAGTATGTCATACACAAAACTGACACATGTACAGACAACCTAAAAACATAATGCCTCCAGCCACACTGCATGGCGGAGGCATTAGCAAATGGAAAAGATGGATGGGGAGATGAAAGGGAGAAAAAAAGGAGAAGCAAGTGCAGCAATAAAAGTCTAAATAATAAGAACAGATGAAGGAGAAGAAAACAAAAAGGAAAATGGAGAAATAAAGGAAGGGGAAGGAGGAAGCAGAGAAAGGGAACAGAAAAGGAAAAAGAAACAGAAAAAGAAGAAAAAAAAAGATACCCAGGGCCCCCATCAATGTAATTTACACACAATCTTGCCGCCAGCCTGGCCTGGCTTGAATGCTAGGATGTCAAGTTTCCCTCTATCGGCTATGGTTGTTCTTCTAATTCTTCATGGTGAGCATATTTCCTTCACCTTACACGACATGCCTGGCTGCTAGCCAGTGGTTTGTTGTTTGCTGCAGTGTTTCCCCCTTCCTCCCCCCCCCCCCCCCAATCATTCATGGGATCGGGGCCAGGGTGAAGATCCGAGTGAGCCAAGTACGAGATGAGAGGGGCCAGGGAGAGGGAAATCGAAACAAGGAATCATCTGCTCAGGCAAGTTGTCTCTTAAGCCAGTAAATTGTCATCACTATTGCTAATCATTTTCTTCTTTTTCTTTGGACAAGTCCAAGTCCCAAAGTCCGGGAGTGCCGTATAAACAGAATTTTACAGTAAATAAAAAATGGAAGAATAGAAGTGGGAGAAGGGAATGAGAGGGAGGAGTAGAAGTAGTAGTGGTAGTTGTGAAAATAGTGTAGAAGATGATGAAGAAGAATAAGAAGAATAAAGACACTTGTTACTAACTCACCTTCCTTGTGGGACAATGAAGATGGCAAATTTCTTCTCCAACGTTTTCCCCTTTGGCCTGTCAACAATGTGCATGGTGTAACGAGGATACTTGCTGTCTGGTGCCCAGAGATCCATGGACATCGGCTGACCACACAGGGATCTGTATGCGTTGGATTACAGTAAAAATTATGCCCATTACAGCGGAGATTAAAGTGGGGGCCAGACACTGGAAAAGACTTGTCATACTTCCGGGCCCCATTTTATCAAAAGATATAATGAGCCAGTTCGGGGTTAGCTCATGGGCACATGGGTACAAATGACCTTTCTTCTTTCTCAGTTGATTAGGCACTCCACTAGTTTCAAGCGACAGAAAGCATGAGCTTGCCCAACGTAACAATTTATGGAATTCATCAGTCATGTTCAAACAAAGGATGAACTTGCATAGACCAGGTGACCAGAATGATCCTTCCATTGGCATGTTGGAAAGCATCCATTTCATTATTTTGCATTGAATGTATTAACAATCTCTTTCTATTGATATTGTCAGACACCGCTTTTGCTGTCAGGTGGATGTGCTGGCAAGCACCACTTATAGGAATCAGTTGAATAATCATTACATTACAGATGCTTATCTCAGTGAATTTAAAAACCACCATGCTCTGCTGGTACAGATGACCTTTTTCTGCTCATGCTCAAAGTGGAACCCCGAACTGGCTTATTGATTATAATTTTCCTTCACACACAGGCTGCTGTTGACCTATGATAGAAATCAACTATAATCAATTATAACTCTTCATAAAGCAGGGCTCAGGTCTAACATGACTCATGAATGAATAATCAAGAGTTCAAATAAGTTCAAAGAGTTCAATATGTAGTACCAATTCAGCTGAACATGTCTCGACCAGTATCACACGCTCCACAATAATTGCCCATTTCATGTCATACACACTATTCAATTTTTTGTTGAAAATTTTGTTGTAACACTGTATTACCTCCACCAAGGCAGGAGGTCATTAAAGTGATCATCAGCATTGGTTTGTCTGTTTGCAAAATACAAACTCAAAAAATTGTTAACAGATTTGAATGAAACTTGCACGAAAAGTTGATAATGACTCAAAGAACAGATGATTAAATTTTGGTAGTAATCCAGGGATTTTTATGGATTTTTGAAAGACTTTTAAATCTTTTGGCATATAAGGTCAATGAACTTAGGAGCTCTAGAGGTTAACACATGCGCACTAAAGTGCATGCTCTGCTAATGACATATTAAAGAAAACAAAAGGCTTTTATATTGGGAATAGCATGCGTATTTTGTGGAAATGAGTTGCTGGCTTGGCGGAGGTCTGCACCTTCCAAGTGCTTTTCTAGTTGCATGCACTGATGAAACTCTATCTCTCTATCCATTGTCTAGAGCTCTCTTTTCCACAAATCTAAGCTCACTACACATGTCATGGCCACTACTCGTGCTGGATACTTCTATTTCTTTCACATTTTGAGCAAGTTACTATTGTGCCAGTCAAAGCCAGATATACAGTGTACTTGTGTTGAGGTGCTACATAATTTTTATGTTTTCTGATATTGTGGTATTTACTTAATTGGAATCAACATTATTATTACTCTTATTATTATTGTTATTACAATATATTATTATTGCTCTTATTATTATTATTATTATTACTACTACTACTACTACTACTACTACTACTATTATTTATTTCACATTTGCAAGACAATACAAGTGATAACAGATAAACAAGCAAAATACAAGGATATAAGATGATTATGGTCTTATACAAATGCAAAGGTACATGGAGTGAAATTGGAATGGTTTACAAAGAAACTCACAGGAATTGTCCCCAAACTCTATGAATACCAATAAAGTGAAGTAAATAAACATTGCCATGTGTGGTATTTTGACATCATTATCTATTTCTTTGGAAGAAGTAGGAAGCTAGGGTTGCTTGCTAGAGAGATAGAGATAGAAGAAAGAGAACAAGAATTGATGAGGGCTCCTGAGCACTCACTCTTTGCGCAGTCTGTCCTGCACTATGGCATAATCCTGAAAATCTTTGACCATCTGACGCACTTCGTCCTTTGACGTCACTCGGCTGGGAGTTCTCCCTTCTGACATGCTCACTTCAAGGATCTGTTGGGAGAGGACGTGGGTGGGGGAGAAGGGGAGGGAGAGTAGGATTTCCCCCAAAAAGGTCAAATTTTGTGGGCTATGTAGCAATAGAATGACTGCTTCATTGCATGCCTTTAGGAAGAACTAATGTAAAATTCATGAGACTGCTTTCAATATCTGTGGGCAAAGGCTTTTGCTGTACAAGACTCCTTAAAAAAACACAGCTATTACAATTAGTCAATTGTTGGTAATGGCTGAGTGAAACACAGAGAAGAGAATGAGTTATTTTAATACCGGTGTGTGAACTGCACCCATCTTTTTCAGTTTGGTACAGATGACAACGAAGACTGGCAACGGTGAGCCCTGATCAGAATCATCTTCCCTCTGACTTTGGTCGACTTTCTGAATCCTCAGCATCCAGCCTCTGTCGCGAAGTCAGCAAAGAAGTGGAAAACATTTGTGCTGTCATTATGACCCCAAATAACAGCATTCTGTTAGTCACGATGGTTAAAGGGATAGTATAGTATTGGTGGAGATGAGGATTGGACTTCCAACTTTTGGTGAGACACAAAGAAACCACTTACAAAATAATACGGAGCATACCATTCTATGAGGAATTAAAAGTTTATTGTTGAAAATCGTTTTTTGAATGGCTGAGATGTCCAAAAACGAAGTTAAACAAAGTAATTCTAATAAAAGGTGGGGTCCCACATTTTACTAAGATTGCACTGTTTTGGATATCTCAGCCATTCAAAACAATGTTCACCAAATAAATGTTGAATCCCTCTTGAACTTACATGCTCTTTCATATTTCTTAAGAGGTGTCTCATTATCTCACCAAAAGTGCTTATATCCATGATACCTGAACTTACACTTTATACAATGTAGGTCTCAGCTTAAACTATGATCCCACCATTGACCTTCACCAAATTTTGTACCAAATCTGTTTTAGGAAGTACAACTGTATGTCAGTATATGACACCTATGCACCACATTTAATAGCTTCCATAAAATATATCTATTGAGATTTTGAATGACACTCAAAATGACAGTTTGACATTGACTTGGACCCTGGCTAATTCTGCTTTATCTTTTTTTTTTTCTAATTAGTGTCAGAATCTGTCACATTTTCATGTGGCCTCGAGTCTTATGACAAGGTCTTCAATTTTGAATTCTTGTAATTTCAAACAAAGTATATTTGAGAATATGCCTCAACAACATATGTTGCAACTGGTCTCTTTTCAATTCTTTTTTTAAGTACTAGTCTTGTAATTTGATTAATTCATCCCATTTTAATAACCAGACAGCAATTTACTCTAGCCCTCTTGATGAGCATTTAATTGTTTGTGTTGCTTTATATACCTTTTTAGTATATCATCATGTTCATGGGCAACTGCGAATCTAATTCTTCTTATGTTCTATTGATTTTCATATCAAGAGTCATTAGAACAGAATGTACATTGAAAAAAAAAAACAAAATACACACACACACACACACAAAAAAAAAACCAAACCTGAAGCTGACACGTTGTTTTCACAAATTGCTCCTTGAATCTGTACAAAAATACTGTACAGAATGACTATGACAAGTAAATCTTACCTTGGGTACATGCACTTTCAAAGTTCTGGCCCTGTGGCATACAAAGATGCAATCAAACATTCACCACAAAACAAACATACATAAGTCAGGCATTCTGGCTGATTTTCTGACTCACATTTGATCTCAATGTTTATGCAACAGAGCCTTGGTGTGTAGTTTTGTTGTACTTGTTCAGTGCATGGTTCTCTGTTCAAGTACACATTGTACATGTACATAAAGACTGACCTGTCTTAGACAAAGCAGACTCACTCGCTTGGAAAATACTGCAGAAGCTTGCTCAAGACGTGGTTCTGGGCAAGGGTGATGCACACATAGCGACCACCAAGCTTCAGCACCCTCGCAACCTCCCCAAACATCTTGTCAATGCGGGCCACGGTTTCTGGACTGTCGTCTGTCATGAGCCCATCTAGAGTTCCCTTGTCAAGCACAACTGAGTAGGATGCATCCTCATATGTCATCTGAGTTCATCATTTAAATAAATGAAAAAGAAATTTCAGAGTAAAGTGAGTTCTTGTGTACACATACATATCATCGCTGGGGCGACAAGACCTGGTATCTGAAATTTTGGTGAAAATGTCTTTTTTGGATTAATGCTCATATCTGTTAAGTGATGCCCTGTCCAAATCCTAGTTGTTTTACCAGTACCCCAAAAATGAAGATACCAATGGAGAGGCTCTCCCATTTGATATAGTGCTTTGGCTGCCATTGTTTTTTGTTGCTCTCCTGAACATCTGACATTTAGTAGACACGAGGTCTTGTCGCCACAACGATGATATAATAATACTGTTTTGTTTCATCCAAGGACCTTGTTTCATTTTGGAAAAAAAAAAACGAAATTCATAACATGCATGATTATGAAGTCAGGAGGCTGTTTCATAGACATTTGCAATCATTGTAATTGTCAATAAAGAACAGTTACCATAGCAATACTCTACACTCTAATGCTACTGATATGGTGAGAACTACAGTTGTAAAGGAAGATATGTGACCCGCTACGACAAAAGGACCCTAAAGTCGCTGACTGCAAAGCCGAGAAAATCAAGTTTGAAGTCACATTATCAAAACTGGTCAAAACAATCAGATTTCTGTTTTTGGCATAATTTTGTAGTCTAATGTTTTGTCTATCATCTGCCGAAATTTTGAAGTTAAATGATCAAAGGAAAGGCAAGAAATTAGCGTTTTTCTGGGCCATGATTTTCCAACTTTCAACATAACAGAAATGTGTCCGAAGATTTGGATTTAGCGCTGCAGCTAGACTACGCCCCTAGCAATATATGAGGGAGTGATCTTATTGGTCAGTGCGTGGCATCCTGATTACTGATTGGTAATGTGTACACCGCTAGGGGGCCTTAAGCTTGAATGAACATTGTGGAGGTCTATAGGAGCATGCCTTCCATTGTCAAGTGATGAAAACTATCTCACCTCCCCTTGATGATAGCATTGGAAGGAAAATTTTGAAAGCGTTTTCTCGAAACTCTGATTTCCCCAACCACTTAACAAGCGCTAACAAAATCATTGATATACATGTAGTATACCACTTGGATATTTATATATCATGGACAAGTTTACCAAGATATTTAATAGATGGACCCAGTGTCTTCAGTTTTAAAGTTGGTTTGGATAAATTTTGGGACAATGAACCCATAAAATATAAGTTTGACGCCACTCCACCTGGCTACAACCCAGCTCATCTCAAGGACCAAACCTGGATCTGAATATAAAGGCTCAGCCTTCGTTTAGAATCTTCCATAGAAAGCCACAAAAGAAAGATATCTCCATGAAACCGAGTACTTTATGAGTTGTGCTATTATATGAAATTAAAGACTTTGTAGAAGAGAAAGGGAATAACGTCACGCCATTTTCAGAAAATTGTCCTCCCCCGATTTTCAGATCATTTTGTTGTAGTGGGTCATATATGTCCAAAAAGATTATAAAAATTAAGAGCTGGTAGTGGTAATTGACCTGTGTTACATCCATCTTCTCAAACTGCATCTCTGGTCTCTTCTTGTCATTCCGTCTTGCCATCTGCTTGATGACACCATCTATGATGTCAATGCTGACAAGCTGATGGAAGCCAGCATCATAGAGTTCCTCGCTGAGTCTGGAATTCCCACAGCCAATGACAAGCACTCGGTCACTGGGGCGTACGTATGTGTGGAGAATCCCGCAGAGTTGCGTATAATCACCATACCTTCAAGTTGACAGATAGGAGAGGAGTCTGAATATCTTATTCTATACCGTAGTTATGGGTAAACTCGGCCTAGCAGGTAAAGTCAGCCCCCACCACGCGCAGTACAACTACAAGTACCAGGTAGTTGTACTGCGCGTGCTGGGGGCCGAGTTTACCCATTTGGCACAGCTACTAGATCTACTAGTCTACAGAAAGAGGATCGGTTGAGTTACATTGTATCATACTCGAACCCTACCTAAACTAGTACTATAGTATTAGTAGTAACAATTAGTACAAATGAGATGTTTTGAATTTGAATGATGTCTTGTTTCTGTTGGTTTTTTTGTTTTGCCCGTTTGTTTGTTTTTTCAAGAAGTCCATACCATAGTTCTAGTCAGAGGCCGAGCATTTACCCTGTATGGCTGTGGTCCCTGTACTAAATTTACTAGACTAGCCCTCTAGACTAGAATCGAATCTAGTCTTTACTACATTACTAGAGACTAGACTCCTAGACTGCTAGAGTATAGTTCTAGAGACCGTGCATGAATCTAGTCGTGTCGTGCTTATTAAGGCAGTGTTCACTTCTTCTTTATCTGGCGAAAACATTCGTATGGCGTGAAAACTACACCAGTTTGGTTAGCGGCTGGCACCACGTCCCACGACATTGTAAATTAAATAGATCTAACTGCTGCCATCGGGATTATATCTTCAAGGTCAAGACACGCACATAAAATGATATGCAACCCGGAGGAAATACGAAATTGTGGACTAACATTAAATAGCACGAATGGGACTAAAGAGTTTTCCACTATGAGAACGGCAAAAATATGCTACTGATTCCTAGCATGTTGTTTACTTTTCGGTCAAAACGTACCACTCGAACGCCTTACTGCCCCGTTTTTTGAAGAAAGTATCCCAGTATTGCGCAGAACTAAACTCTGCCGCACTTTTAGGTAACAGGTCCATCGCTTCCGAGACTCAGCTCGTTTGTTTTCAACTCCAGCAGCCGAGTCGAGTCCACACATGTGTGTTAGTATAATTATTATAAAATGGGTTCAAGAATGTAGCCAATAGGAAGCTCTGAAATGAGACACACCTCCTTCCTTTACTTCAGTACTATTGCACTGCCTGTAATCCTATGGTAGATTGCCGATCGTCTGTGCGCGCGGCGGCTCCTTTGATGAATTGCATGCATACGCGTACGCGCTGTCAATCCTGTAAACAACTTCTAGTTCGGGCTGCCGGCCGGCCGGCCTGTCTTCCCTTGTGCATAACGTATGTGGCGTACGTACGCATACTGTACTATACTATACATATACGTACACTTTGTACAGTACAGTAGACCAAGCGTTATGGGACCGGACGCGTACATGGAGTCACTTTGAAGAGCAAATCCAACGATTTAGCAGGTTAATTCTCACGCCGTTTTCAGAGTATGTTGTCTAGTAGGCCTATATGAGGAGTCTATATCAAGTCTTTAAGGTAAAGGGTGCATATTCTATGTAAAATAAGTAAGTTTTCATGCGGGTGTCCGGAAACCCAACCCCCCATTATACTTATACTGTATGTGCGGGACTTCCGCGAGTGCGACGTGCGTAAAAGTTTGGGACGAACATCTTCGGACGTCTTGACCCACAAAGGTACGTGAAAAACGCTGAAAAATGATGTTAGTTTTCGAATTTTCGACCCATTTTATAAAACAAATGATGCACAGGATTATTTCGTGGCGTTAGTGTAGGCGTAGCTCACTCTCGGGTATTTACAATGTAGTGCAACACGCACTCGGCTTCGCCTCGTGCATGTTTCACAATTGTAAATACCCTCGAGTGCACTACGCCTACACTAATGCACTCTATCCTGTGCATCATATAGTATAGACCGTTTCAATTTCGATGGCCTATTCACCTACCGCCGCTAGCGGCGCTATAACGGCCGCCATAACTGGGGGCCAACGGGGCGCTCCCAGCGAGCTAGCTACCCAGCGAGTTGCACTTGCAGCTAGCAGCCCAGCGTACCCATCGCGCATAGTTAGCCGGGCGCGGCCGTATGCGCCGCCGGCGGTCGCTGGGTCGGCGACCGCCGCGCTAAAATTGTGATTGTTTTACTCACTGTGGAAAAGTCATTCAGCGGCATTTAATGCCTTTCTTTTGGATAGATTGAGTAATTCAGACATATCGATCTAAAATGAAAGCTTCAAAGGATCAGAAAAAAAAAACAAACAAACAAACACATATTGTGCAGTTGTTTGGGTGCACAAATGACAGGCGAAAAACCGGAAATGGAAGCTGCACGTCAGTGTGTGAAATTCAGACACTACATCACTTAAGTGAAACACAGCGGTATAAAAAATGCACAGATTTTCGAAACAAACTTTGGCCTATGCCGAATAGATTCTTTATTTAATATAGGCTAAATCACTGCATATTCATTTTCGTAAAATTTTAGAAGACAAGTTCAGATCAAAGATTTTGATAATTCATTATTTATTTATTTTTTTTTAATGCTTGGTGCAATACTTACCAAAGTTAGAATACACTTCCTGGTTATACTCGTATATGACAACATTTTAAAGCCTACACTACAGCCAAATGAATGTTTCAAGATTTTTACTTCTTCACTAAGCGTTCAGCATTAAATTGACCATATTCAACTTGGGCCTGGAACTCTGAATTTGAGTTAATTTTTGATAAAGTACTAATAGATATTAAACTGCAGTGCTATGAATGGTGGCAAACATCCGTTTCATAAGCATAATTCATATTAAGAAAGTTTGATTTGAAAATCACTTTTGTAGATGATAATTTTAGGCGTTAGCGCGATGTTAAATGCAAGGTTATTTAGACCTAATAAACAGTAGAATTTTTGGTTGTTGACATCAGGCAACGTAAATTAACTTCTTAAGTTTATACGGCTTAGAAACGCCTAGATTTGCCTTCAGTTTGGTTTACTAAGTTAGGCTTGCTGGAAGTTAGTGACAACCGAAAATGATATAGGATGTAGCTTGGGTTATAGAAGTCAATAGGTCTAGACGGGTCTAGATCTAGTCTGGACTGTTGGCTAGAATTCTAGACAAGATCTAAAAAAACGTTAGACAGACTCTACCCTGCTGGTCCGAGAAAAGCCTAAAAAGGTTTAAGTTAACTGGTATCATTAGTTGCTTTGATAGCGCCATATACTATCTAGCTCAAGATTCTGATTCATTATTTGTATTTAATTATACCAGTTAACTGCTCAACAGTCTAGGCTTACTATCTAGACGTCTGTCTGCGCCTAGCCATAGTTCTCCCGAGGTGTTTTTATCCTCTTACACAAATGTGAATAGATCTAGTGAAGGGGCTTACACGCGAGTACCCAGGTCATCGCAAAAGAAATAGAGTCTACAAACACTCACGGATCGTACCGATATTTACCTTGAAGTTCAAGTTTGGGCTACAGCCGTATACGCCATCTACCCATTCGCTCATAGTCGGTATAAGTTGTTTGATTTTATTAATTATCTAACGAAAAAAAAAAGTAGACTCTATAGTTGTCACAAATCCGGATGCGTCGATTGCTGCCAGCACCATGCATAGATAGCTAGCTGGCCGGCTGGCACCGGGTGGTAAAAGCACTGGCTTCCGCTGGCACCCTTGCCACGCACGCAGGGCGCTTGCCGACCCGGCCTGTTTGGCCCCCAGTTATGGCGTCGCCTTAAGAGGGCGCACTTCCATGAACAGTCGCTTGAATCGGTCTATAGTATGTCCGTATTAATTTGTATGATGGAAAGAGAGAGAGAGAGAGAGAGAGAGAAAACGGAAAAGGCCCAGACCACCGCAATACGGATATGATGGAGAAAAGTGGTGAGGGTGAGGGTGGGGTGGAGAGTTTTTATCTAGTTAGTTATTGATTTGTTTAATTCGTTTCATACTGCAGGGTTAGCCTGTTCAGTTTGGTAACTTAATGAATTTATGAAGTAGACATGCATGAAATACATGAATTTGTTTATACTCATATTCGACCTCTAAAAATTTTCATTCCTTTGTAATTTCATCTATTCTTCTTTTCACCAAGTAGGACCTATATTTTCTTTTTCTTAAGATTTCTTATTATAATCTTTCTTTTTTTCTGTATATAATTATATATGTATATATATACCTGTATATATATATATATATATATATATATTTATATATATATATATATAATCATCAAGAGTATATACACATATAGATATAATAAGTGTGTGTGTATTAATGTGTTTGTAGTGTGTAGATTGCTTATCTAAGTCAATTTTAATACTCTTGCCTATCTAAATTGTATGTACTACGATAAGCAGTATTCTTTTTTATGTTCTTTCTTCCTAATAAATCACTGAAGGTTTAGTTTAAAATCACATACCTTGTATTTTTCAGAGGAGTCTGAAGTTCTGCTTCAACCAAGGCTAGGTACCGCGTCTTCCTTTTTTCTCAAACTCTACTCTGCCACATTCTTGTGTTTTTTTTGTGTGTCTAATTTCTGTAATATGACTGCATCTCCCCTACGATCTGCGCTACTTTTGATAAGCATGTAGCCCTTAGAACAATATAAATTGCGTTGGCACCTGTTGTAATGTTTTTTTTTTTTGTTTTTTTTTTTGTACGAGAATGTTTCGAGCAGGGTGCAAGTCACGAGACCGACACTCACGAGTCATACAGCCCACGAGTCATAGAGCTCTCAAGTCATACAGCCCATGAGTTATGATACCGCTCGAACGAGTTATAAATACAGCCCATTAGTTCGACACTAAGCTAACAAGACCCACGAGACCGACACATTACGCGCCGTGTTGTATCTGTCGAACTCGTGGGCTGTTTATTTTACCTAGTGTTGAACTCATGGGCTTTATTTGCCTATAGTGTCGAACTCATGGACTGTTTTTATGACTCGTGAGCTGTATGACTCATGGACCTGTCTTCATTGTCGAACTCGCCCATAGGCTGCATGTATCACTCGTGTGGGTGTCGATCTCAATAGTGGGATGACCCTGTCGAGGGTGGGAATAGTTTGGGCACTTCCCATGGAGTTGTCTTTGAATGTGTATCATAACCTTTTCACTTTGTTGTAGAACGTCTCTTTGTCAACTCCATTACATAAAAAAAAAATTAAAAAATAAAAGTGCACTTGCTATACCGGTATATTAGGAAGGACCTTTTAGATGGATCCAGGCTAACTAATATTGGAAAAAAAAATCTTTAAAGAAGCCACTGAACACAATTCCATAAAAATTTCGGTTAGAAAAGACGACGTAAAGACAAAATAAACTCAAACACAGACAAGCGCTCACGATCACTATCGATACCAACGGGTGGGACAACTCGGCCCACCCTCAACGGGTGGGACGAGATGTCCCGTGGGCCGAGTTAGCCCGACCCCCTTTTAAATACACGTAGGCCAACGAGTAGATCACTTTTTCTATATTGCTAAGAAGGTGGGGGTAATTTAGGCACCTCCCACATGGTTACACTGGAATGTACCTTCTTCACTGTATGTATTGAAAAACAGGCCTCTTCTATCATTGCCATGGTGACATTTCATTCAACTGATATATATATATATGTGATCACGCATTATAAAACCAACAAACGTCCAGACTTTAACTGAGGTCTCCAAATACGTGCTGGGTCAGTGAAGCCAATCTTTATTTTTCTTTAAATTCTGAAAGAGAAATTCTTCTTCGACGTAGTTCTATATAATGTAGGGTCTTAAAAAAAAAGAAATTATTCATTTTTTCAGTTTTCTGGAACACGCACACACACACACACACACACCCACACACACCCACATATATATATATATATATATATATATATATATATATATACTACACATATTTGGTAGACAATTTCAGCTGTGTCTTACAGAAGGCCCTATATTAATTTTAATTCTTACGAATCCCTCATATTTTCCTTGAAATTGTCATGACTTTTGGTTGCCTTGGTTATTAGGCAGTCTTTAGGCCTATTTACCCACAAACTCTTTGATAAGAGCTCTGAAAACATACCTTTTCTAAATCCAATCTTTGGATCTAAGGTCGTTTGATATGTTTGTTGTTTTTTTTTCATATAATTTTACTGTTCCGGGTTTTTTTTTTGTGTGTGTTAAGATGAATAATCTTTATTTTGTGTGTGTGTGTGTGTGATTTTGTAACCGGTCTCACTGTACTCTAATATTCATCGAAATGTATTGCTTGGTATTGATAAGATGCTGCTGATGTTTTGAAAGTCAGTGTAAGTTACAAATAGACTGTTTTAATGGAGTTTTCAACATTTCAGCCTAATCTGAAAATCCTTCCATTGTCTGTGGAGTTTTACTTTCCTTTTTACCTATTCATTGCACAGAGCACAGCATTCTAAGATTAGGCGCCTGAATAGACACCTATCTACCTTCAAAGCTCTTTTCCCAGTGAAACATTTTTTTTTTTCAGAGTGTGTGCTTTCTTTCCATTGTTTAAGAAAGTTTTGGAAAGTCCGTTTGTATAGGACTGAGTTATTCATGTGAGTCATTTTAAAGCTTAGAGTCTGCTCTTGTCATGTTCAAATTTTTTTCACGGATTTCAGTTCCGTATTGCTATCCGAATTGACCCGGTTCGAACCGCATTGACTCGCATCGACCCGCTGCAACCCGCAGCGTATAAAACCGTATGGACACTTGTCGTATACCGCATTGCCTGTAGGCCTGACGCTCCTAATTCAACTCGCACATTGCCTACAAGGAAGGCAGCACAAAGATGAGGTATAATGTTATTTTTTACTAAAAAAATCATTAAAAATCAGTG
Organism: Diadema setosum; assembly: GCA_033980235.1. NCBI lineage: Eukaryota > Metazoa > Echinodermata > Echinoidea > Diadematoida > Diadematidae > Diadema > Diadema setosum. The sequence goes on along the minus strand of CM067069.1, from coordinate 27,965,925 downwards.
GAAAATTGCCACCTTTGGCAGTGTTTGACATTGCTTGCGGACAGGAGCTTCTGCAGGCTCTGAAGAAGTTGAATGCAATCAGGGTTTTGTATTTTTAATGAATTTTTATTGATAAAAAGGTAATTTGCTATTTTTATCATTTTTGAGAGTGACTGGATGACTAGTCTCGTATGGAGGCTCTTAACTTTTTTTTAGAGCTAGAAAACATCCCAGAATATGTTGTTTGCCTGAAAGCAGAGAAAATTTCTCTTCATCTGCTTCAATTTTAAAAAATTCTATGATTCGATCGATTTTTTATGATTTATGGAATATGCTGCATCTAACACAGGTTTCTATTGGAGCCCGGAAAAGGAGCGTGAGGCCTTTATGCAACGGATGATGACACGGTTTACATCCGGGTCGGTACGGGTCGAAGCGGGTTGACACCCTGGTCGATAGGGGTCGTAAAGGATTCAGTTAAGGATTTAAAGCGGAGTTTTATACGGTTCGATACAGGGCTCTACGGCTCGAACCGGGTCGATACGGTTTTAATTCCTTATGGACCCGGTTCGAAATCCGGCCGTGTGTGACTGTAGCATACCTTCCATTCCGGGACTAAACCGGCTCATTTTTACCCGATCAAATCCGTTTTGTGACCCGGCCGTGTGTGATTCCAGCATAAAACAGTGGCTGTAATCTGTTCAATTTTGTTTGAACAATATACAAATGATGCACAGGACGAAGTAGTTCGGTGAGAATTGGATGCTGGAATTGGATGGAGTTTAACTTTCAAACTGTTTAAACCTACGAGCGCAGCGAAAGCATTGGTTTTTGACTGTTTCTAAAGTTAGACAAGAACTTCCAATTCTCACCGATCCACGAAAAAAGCCAGTGCATCATTCGTTTTATAAAATAGGACCGTAATTCATGAAATTCGACCTTTTTCCCATCATTACGCTTCTGGTAAGCCTACACCTTCAACACTATATATACAAGGCTTGAACCATTGCGTTCAGATTTTACCGGACACATCGTCGTCATGATAATTGACCAATCAGGTTGCAGATATTCTAAAGCCCATTTATACAAATGGATAATGCATGGCTAACGTCACTAATTTTTCATTGACTTTCGTGTTAAACTCACGATTGACTTGAAGTTTTTGTGGCATTGCAGGGCTTTGATGTCAAGTGCTTACTTTGGTCACTCGTTTTTGTTTATGTAAACGACTTCAACAGATCACTCGCTAACTGTTTGACAGCGCAGGTACTCATTGCCGTTTACGGAAAAGGGTTGCCATTTCTGTGCTTAATTAAAAGATCTGTATGGACCACATCTGTTGTAGTCAGAGGTGTTGTACAAACTAATATGTATTGTCGTTACTCGTTACTCGCAGGCGTGCAATTCTCACTCGGTGAAAGATTATCGAGGCGCACTATTCAACTCGGCTTCGCCTTGTTGAATAGAGCGCCTCTATCTTTCACCTCGTGCGAAATCTTGTACCATCATCGCAGCCATGACCATTCACTGTTTGTATAAATTTACCAAAAAGATGAAGTAGTAAGAGGATGGCCCTGCTGCAGAGGATTAATAATCATCGAAGAGAAGGCTATATGGGCAGCCGGCGGAGACGCCAGGGGAAAAGGCATTATTTCATTTCTTAGCAACTGTATCATGAAACATTATAGTTATTACCTGTTTTCGAGCTGAATAAAATTCCTTCAACGCATATACTTGTACTTCAAACTACGAATGGAGTAGACCTTTATACCACACGTCTTTTTCTCTTCGCTAGGTTTTATAGTTTCATTGTAGTTTCATGCTTAAGTATACAAACAAGTTTTGTTTGTGAAGTGTGTCGACCAAAAAGGCAATTTTATATGAAACGAGTCAATTTTCATCATTTTAAACTGACCATCAAGTGGATACATCACATGGATCTCCTCAGGATCGGGATTGAATCCTTTGATTGTCCCTCTACAAGTCTTCAATTTACTGGGCGTCATCGTAGGTAATTCAGGTAATCAATCATCATTGGTGCATGATAACGACATGCTGATATGTGAATTATGCGAACTGGGATCTTATTTCTGCTTATGAGTGTTCATCGTTGGTCTAAGGGCGTGTTTGTTATCCAGTTCGGCACGTGACACAGTGCCTCCATATTCATGAGTTTTGCAAATAAGGCCCATGAGTCCGTCAGGAGGCAACTGCAACGCCCACACTGGGTTAAAACAGCACACGAGTTCAATATTATGTTGCAGCCTTAAAGGGATCGCATAGTTTTGGTTGAGACCTTATTTCAGGTTTCTAACATGATTGTAGAGATAATGAGAAACCTCTTATGACATAATTATGAAAGAGCATGTAATTGCATGAGGAATTCAACGTTTATTTTATGAAAAATGGTTTTGAAATGGTTGAGATATCCAAAACAGAGCGTTTCTAATAAGTGTGGGACCCACTCTTTGGGGGTCGCTTTGTTTTACTTTGTTTTTTGATGTTTCAGTCATTCCAAACCCGATTTTCATCAAATAAACTTTGAATTTCTCTTAAAATGGTATGCTCTGTACTATTATTCATAAGTGTTTTCTTTCTTATGTGTGGGCCTTGTTTGCCAAGTGTTGGATTTATTGGCCATATTTGCTTCGTGTCGGACTCATGGACTATGAAGGACTCTTGGGTTGTATGATTCGTGGGTTTCAACTAGTAACCTGCACCCCAAATTTTTTTTTTGGTTTGTTTTTAGAATAAGGCCATGTAATGATGTCAAATTAACGGCTGCGATCAAAATTCAATGGGTAGAGAAGTGACATCGCTGATCGATCTTGCTATCATAAAAAAACGAGAAGTGAAAAGCATTGTCACTTTTGCTACAGAACTACCAACAGAAGGCCTATTTCTAATGTAGAATATGAAATCTTGCACATTTTTTTTTTAATGATATTTACTGTGAAAATAGTGAGCTCCTCCATTTCGTGTAGGTGACTCCTTTTTTTAAGAATATGCAAATAGTGTTTCTTTGTACGTAATTATAAATGAGCACAATGTAATCCTTATTATTTTTGAGGTTTCCAATCCACTTATAACCTTTACTCTTCAGTTTGTTTTCAACTTAATACTCATAATGATAGTCATATTGAACTTATTGTGGATTTTCCTTTTAAGTTTCTATTATGGAAAAAAAAATGACTCTAACACTGGTTGGCTTCTCCTTCATCTTCTTGAAAATGGTGAAATTAGAACTATTTTGCAAAGCCGGATCTGCCTCAGTCGAAAACAAAGTTGTTTCAGCCACTCGAAAACGGAGACAGACAACGCTTGTTGTCGTTACACGACACCGAGTTGAGGGCATAGTACCACTAGATTTCTTACCGCTTTTGATTCATACCCTAGATTTATCATTAGCATCCTGAATTCAACACTGACGACAGGATATGTTACATTACAGGAAAAATTGCATTTAGTAGACCAACACAAATGATAGAAGGTTACATATTATCTTAAATTAAAACAATTGATGAAAAGGAACAACTGAGTTATCATTATTGATATCGGGACGAAAATCAAAAGAAAAGAGATACAAATTGGAAAGAAAAATATCGACGGGGGAGATGAAAATACAAACAGGAATAAAAAGATTTTATTGGCTGAAATTAAGTATCTTTAATGTAAGAGTAAATTTGTGAGAACATAACTGTTCTACCACTTGCATTAGCGTTTGATTATACTGTCGCTATTCGCTTCTGTAAGGATGCCGCCATCACATTTTCGCAACATCCTCCCGGAAATTGATAAGATAACTATAGTGATACTTAACCTCAAAGAGAAGGAATTATGTAGATAAGTGTATACCCTTTAGCGATTTCTTCTCAATTTCTGCGGTCATGTGGTAAAATGTTTTACCTTTATAGATTCTTCTTTAATGATATTTTGAAACAATAGAACATAGAATGTAAACGATGTTGACATTCAATAAATATTCATGTTATAGAGTTGTTCGTCTGCTCATGACTATCACAAGTTAATTTGTCATGCATTCTTGCAGACTATTACCTAAGAAGAACAAGCTGCAGATTTGGGGAGCTTTATTTGCATACACGCTGGCACTGATACTTGCCAAGTTTGTAGAAAATTTTACCATGCGTTTTCAAAAAGAAGAACCATAATTATAGTGAAAACTGATATCCAATAGATCCCGGCCTCAAGGGGGCCACCCCTGATCTAGCATAAATAAACTTGAAAGTATATATTCCCGCGGACTTAGTTGTATTTCCAGCAACTTTAGTTGTATTTCCTGCAACTTTAGTTTTTATTCAATATTCTCTTGCTTTTTTTTCATGCGTATTATTGTTAACTTCACGTATTTTTCTTTGTTACGACATTGTATTGATGTTGTGTTATTTTGTGTATGAAAATGTTGTTGGAAATGAAATAAATGAAATGAAATGAAATGAAATTTCTCAGAATATTTCTGAGTTTATATACGACGACTCTACAAAGATTCTCTCATTTGGATGTTCTGGGCCCCTAGTGCCCTAATTGGGGCATGGTGCTATTTGTTAAAAAAACATTATATATCAAAGAGTCCTAGCGAAAATTCCTGCCAAGTTTTGGTGAAAATTTAATAATGCATTTTTATGCCTCCGCCACGAAGTGGTGCCGGAGGCATTATGTTTTCGGGTTGTCCGTCCGTCCGTCCTTCCGTCCGTCCGTCCGTCCTTCCGTCCGTCCGTCCGTCCTTCCGTCCGTCCGTCCGTCCGTAATGAATTTTGTGGACAAGGTAACTATCGAAACCTGTTGAGGTATCCTAATGAAACTTGGCATGTATGTGTATTAGGGGGTGAAGTTGTGCCTATCAACTTTTGGGTGCACATGCTCAAGGTCAAAGGTCAAAAGGTCAAGGTCAAATACATAAAATTTCACTATTTCCACCATATCTATTGAATGCCTGAAGATATTTTCTTGAAACTTAGTGTATACATGTATTAACCAATTAAGATTCTCTGGTGAAAGTTTGGGTCATGAGGTCAAAGGTCAAAGGTCAAAAGGTCAGGGTCAAATACATAAAATTTCACTATTTCCACCATATCTATTGAATGCCTGAAGAGATTTTCTTGAAACTTAGTGTATACATGTATTACCCAATTAAGATTCTCTGGTGAAAGTTTGGGTCATGAGGTCAAAGGTCAAAGGTCAAAAGGTCAAGTAAAAATATTAAAACTTCTTTTTTTTTTCTCCGTACCTTGGAAAATTGTTCAAGGTACAGTGTTGTATCTTCATGGAACATAGTATATACATGATTGTACTGACTGGAAGTGATTATCTAGAGAATGTAGGGTTCATGGGGTCAAAGGCCAGGGGTCAAAGGTCAAGTGCAAGACTTCAAAATGTTACTATTGCCCTCATATTTATGCAGTGCCAGCAGGGTTATTTTTTACACTTTGTGTATGCGTGTGTAACCTAATAGAAATTCTCTGGAAAGTTTTTTTTTTTTTTCTTTTTGCCTCAAAGGTCAAAAGGTCAAAGATCAAGTGAAATTGCTGAACTAACTTTTTCCTCCATATCTCGGAAGTGACTCAAGTTACCTTGAAACTTAGAACATATTATGCATGTTCTCCCTGAAAGTAATTATCTTATGAATTTTAGGGTCAAGGGCCAGATGAAAATGGTAACAATGTACTATTCAATTCAGAAATTGCACTTTTTCTCCACACCTGTACCTTGAAAATTACTCAATGTCTAAATGTATGAATGGGTCAAAGTCAAGTTAAAGTCCTTAAATCCCTAGATACATGCTCTCCTATTCATCCAATTAAACCTACGTAGTACGTCAAGGAAGGTGAACATTCAACACATTTGTGACAAACTTGTCATTCCAATATTTTGCCAATTTTGTGAAAATGTAATCACACAGTGTCCACATGTACTATCTAGACCTATTTGGAAAATCATGCATTATGGCGGAGGCATACCAGTCGCCAAAGCGACATTTCTAGTTTAAGAAGAAGATGAAAATGAGATAATTGGACCCGAACTTGTTTGTACTAATTGACTAACTTGTCTCACTGACTATGCTGTAATCTTCTGGTTCAGGAAAAGAAGGTTTTCGAAGGTTCTTTAATTGGGGGCTTTTGGGACTGGGGGGGGGGGGGGAGGGGTGCATGGTGTCCATCTGAACAAACTGACTTCCTCAGTTTAGTGAAAAATCCGTCATGGGGTTTCAAGGAGAGGCTGAAAATTTAAAAAAGTTAACGCACCACCCACTTACGCATGATGGACGCCGGACAATTACTGGTCGGAATAAATAGCTCACTTGAAACAATAGTTTACTATAGCCTTGGCTCATGAGCTAAAAATCTAGGCCCTTTGAGAGCGTATAACAAGGCATTCAAGGAATAAGATAGACATTTAATTTTTGAACCTGGTATATCTTAACACGTGATGATTACAACACATTCTTCTTAAGCCCGCCGCAAACTATTTACAATTAGACCGGTCGTACTACCATAAGGGGAATTCCCGTCCAAATATAAATTAGTTTGATAAGAAAGAGTAAGATATTACGAGTTCAACGGCATAATTTTAACCGAAATCGGGTGAAAGATAAGGAAGTTGTGATATTTGAAGTTTCGCTATTTTTTCAGGAAACGGTTCTCGAACGGTCAATATGAATATGCAAATAGCAAAGTGAGCATGTCATTCCCTCACAACTTAATCAATATAGGTATATTATTGTCCATAAAATTTTGAAATTTACACATTTCATTCAAACGCAGTTGTCATGATTGTGCCTGTGGCTCAAATCCTCGTATATCTACAGGCCGTGTAACACCTTTCCGGGCAAGCCTTGCGTGCGAGTTGCGAAGAACAACTACCCGCACATGACACTACCTATAGCACATATCTCATCCGTAGTTACCCGGAGTTGCGCACGCAAGTCCGCTTTTGGACTGTCACATCTTTCCGATCAAGATACGCGGGCTTGATGCGTGTTGGGATTTTCGAGCACGCAGGACAATTTTCACATCCCAGGCGGACAAGGATTTGGGCGAGTGCTACTTACGTTGTAATTAATGAAGTCCATTCCGTTTGACCTACGTGTAGGCGCATGGGTAGCGAGTTACGGCTGACAACTCGATAAAGGAAGTCTCTGAAGGAATTTGATATGGCAATTGTCCCACAGAAACTTATGAAGATGACACGCGCTTCCGGCGCAAAAGCATAGATCCACGGGCAACTTACGTACTTCAAGCGGGTCAACTACCTGTGACTTGCGGGGCCTCCTACTGGTGTCCTGCATGGACCTCTGAGGGCAATCCCCGCGACTGAGCCGGAAAAGTTCTGGTCATGCTCAAAACTTGGCTGCGGGTAAATCGGACATGCATGCGCAACTGCTGGCAAGATACGTGCTATAATGTACTGTCAGGCGCTGGGAGGTCCGGGTAGCAAAAGATTTTCCCCGCAAAACCAACCCGCAATGCTTTCCCAGACACGGTGTGTACCAAAGTCATAATATGACGATGCATTTCGTTTTCCTCAAAATACAATGTAGTTTATTACAGTTCAAGTCATTGTGGTCGTTGTAAGACGGTCATTACGATCGGTATATCTATAGATCTTTCTCTTGCTAGCTCAACATCGATCAAGGCTAACAAACAGACTCAGAATTTTAATGTACTTTGTCAGGGATTCTGAATCGCATCCTCCGAAGGAACGTGGGTATTATTGAAGTGAAGTGTGTTCGGCTACAAACTGCAGTTACTGTTTCGTACACTTCTATACAGGGTGGTCCAGAAAGGATGGAACACCTAAGATCTTTAATTTCAGCAATATTGTTGCAAATATGTCATTGTTTTGCATACGATTGGAAAGGCCATTCTTTTTGCAATAGAACAATGACACCAAGTTCTTTAATTTCAGTCAATGTGTTATGATTTTAGGACCATTTTTGTAAACCCTTGCAATTTTCAAAATGTGATCATTTTGCACTCTCAGAGACACCGAAACCAGCGAGAATTCGGTATATTATAAGTGCCATTATCATTACCCTAGGGTATCCAGGTACCCAGTTATACACCTGGGTCGAAAGGGATCTGGGTCGAAAGGGACATGGTAGGTAAAACTATCTTGTCAAAGGACGTAAGCACTTGGCGTGTATCGAACTTGAGTCCTCAGATTTGGAGTCGAGAGTCTTATCCACTATGATGCCACAGCGTCCCGAATAAGTAATTGGATAGAGTGTCCAGTTTGCAAAAGAAAGCTCTCCGCGTCATTTTGTTATTTCCCCATAATTTCTCATATGTATGTATTGTTTGCTTCTTGTTAGCTGCTAAAAAACTGATTTTTATTCAATTTGCATAGCAACATCTCTATTTCTTTTTTCTTCGACTCTATGTTACTCTATAAAGAATCAGTCATTTCGTGCATATCCAACTCGACTTTTTAATGAATGTCATATACACACGACACTGAACTTGAGGGCAGCAAGTTTTCCAATGTCCAGCTGATCATAACTAAAATGCTAGTCGCCTTGACCACGCTGGTGCTGCAAGTCCTTTCCAGTATCCTACATTAATTTGTTTTATGTTTTACGCCCTTAAACAAAATAATGTCCTGAATCTAACACTTAGAATCAGGAATGGAGATCGATAATGGTATGATACGAGAAATGATAGCCAATAGCTGTGTGAAAAAATAACTGGTAGGTGATGAAGATCAATGTTTGACTGGGAAGTGAAGAAGGACAGAGAGAGAGAGAGAGAGAGAGAGAGAGAGAGGGGAGAGAGAGAGAGGGAGGGGGGGGGGGAGAGGGAGGGACGAGATGATCGATGCAAAAGGGGTGTAGCTTTGGTTGGATGAATTGGAACATGATTCTTTATTATATGAGAGTCAAATCATGCCAAATGTTCACTCTCATATCGCTGCTTTGTTTTCAACATTGCATGTCTCCAGATATTTCTGCGTGGATGTCGCCATAAAAAATTGTGTGAGTTTGAATAATTTCGATGCTATGGTAATCGGTATAAAATTATTGCAAGTAGTTCAGAAAGAGAAATTAACACCAGTAGTGTTAACATTATAATTATTGAAATATGTAAACATCGGTTGTGTATCAATAAACACTGATTATGTTCTGAAATAATCGCTTTGATGCTGAAGAATGATAATAGCTATGCGCGAATATTCCTCTTTACGTGTATGTCTCATCATAAGTATATTTGCAGCAATCATGAAGATCATAAGATTAGTGTAAGGACAGAGTAGTTAGTATAGCCTGTATACCCTTCCCTGAAAATGCTATGGTACTTAATCACTTGATCAATTCATTTTCCTCTTTCGTTTATTATGGTCCATCAGTATCTTCATTTAATTCATCTAAAAAGAAAAATTATATCTTCCGTATTGCTGGGTCGTTTTTATTTCTCTCCTCTGTATTATCATTTTGAACAAGAAGGAGTAGAACAAGAAGGACTATAATCATAGTATTTTAAAAGCATAATTATGTCTTTATTGTAATAAATGATGACAGGACAAAGTCGTTGTTACCAAATTCATGGGATGTGGAATGTTTTTGAGTGCATGTATTCGACAGGTGAAGAGATGATATGTATTGTCAATCTGTTCTTTTGGTCCGGGAAAGAAGATACGCTACGTACCTGTGCTAATTTGGTACTGGTAACATCTCAGTGTATCACATATTTTACGTCGTTGTACTGTGCGGAACATTCAACTAAAACGCATATTATAAAATCGTAAAAAAAACTTTAAACTTTTGACAATAAGCGTCGTTTTTCTCGTGGTCCTGGCTTCACACATTACCATTGGTGTCATCGCAGGCGTGGCCAAGCAAGGGCGGATCTGGCTTTATGCTAAGGGGGTGCTGTGGGGCGCTGTGGGGGGGGGGGGGGAGTGATCCAGTGACAATCGGTCATGGCAGGCAAAAAAAAAATAATAAAAGCAAGAAAAAAAGTCTTCACATTTTTGTTGCCACTTTTCCATAAAAATGAGCTGAAAAGAAAAACAAAATCTTCATATTTTTGCTGCCACTTTTCTTCCCAAATCCGCTGACAAGCAAAAAAGTAAAAAAAAAAAGAAAAAAAAACCCAAATGAAATAATTAAAACACAACACAAAGAAAATCCCAAGCAGGGGGGGGGGGGGTGATTGGGTTAAGCCCACTAAGCTCCATCCCCAAAACAACAACAAGAACAACAAGAACAACAACAACAAGAACAACAACAACAACAACAACAACAACAACAACAACAAAAGGAGCGGGGGGGGGGGGGGGGGGGTTACCCCCTAAATGCGTTAACGGTTCAAACCCCTGATTGGATAAGTAGTAGGCCTATAGGTTGAATGATTCAACGATTCAGATTAGTCGAGCTACAAGAAAGAAAAACCTTAACCTGACAAGCTTTACCAACTGCCGATCGCCGAACGGGTGTTTCATGGATGGGTCTTGGAGAATTTACACGTTATAAATTGTTTTACACACACACACACACACACACACACACTTTTTTCCCTTGATATTTTATTGATTTTATTCAAATCATTCCGAAATCAACCCATTCTGGGTGTAACATGAACATAAAAGGTACAAATGCAATTCAAACACGAACAAATCCATGTATCAATTCAAACTGCAAATCATCTCTCTTCAACATAAACAACTCGATTATAAATCAACCCTACTGACAATTTCTTCACAAGAAATTGACATTTACCAAACAAAATATCCTTTGAATATACTGAATCATGTAACTCACACTTACAAGGGCATATACATAAAAACAAAAAAGCACACACATACACACACACACGCACACACACACGCACACACACAAACACGCACACACACCCCCTTACACACCTAAACAAAACCAGTCAAGATCCTGTAGGTCTACGCCAAATACTCCGTCAATTCTGAACCGACCACCTGTGTCACACACACCACTCCCTACAACCACAGAAGTTTGAACAGCGAAAAGCCATCACGCCCAGGTAACCACTCCACACACGTTCACATTACTACACATCTATTGACGAAAAGCAATTATTTTTTTCGTATGCCTATGCATGTATTACTTGACGATTGTATCATAAAAGTAAAAAATTAATATACATAATGTGTAATTTTACTCACACAAATTCATATACATTGTATATTTATGGGTTATTAAGACTAACTTTGCATTCAAATTTATGAAATTCTTCTGTCGAGATGTTTACATTCCAACTTATTGACAAACTACCCTACATCGACGTAAATAAGCACTGAATTGATCAGTGTTTGAATAGTAGCCATGATAAAAAATCATGGGCGTACGTAATACTCGAGCAGGATTGGAACCTACGACATCCTGATCTCTGGACAGGTGTCATCTCCACTAGACCAACGAGCTCCTGCCCGACAGCAAGTGTTGGTTCTAATTCTTATTGCATACAGCGGGTACTGCGTAATTATTCAAATTCATGAAATTCTTCCGTCGAGATGTTTTGATTGCAACTGATTGACAAATTGCCCTACATCGACGTAATTATTGCCCTACAACCGACTTGCTGTCGGGCGGAAGCTCGGTTGGTCTGGTGGAGATGACGCCTGCCGGAGATCACGAGGTCGTAGGTTCGAATCCTGCTCGAGTACGTGCGCCCATGTTTTATTATCATGGCTACTACTCAAACATTGATTAATTCAGTGCTTATTTACGTCAATATAGGACAATTTGTCAATTGGTTGCAATATTTTGTATTGTTGTTTATGCTTAGATTCAAATTTATCATGATTTCATTTATTGCATTGTTCAAGCCGCAACCAAGGCCAATAATACTAAAACCTTAATTGGCCGAATAAAGCGCGGGAAAGAATGCATTTAATGAATGAAAGTCTTCAAGTGTATACATACAGCAAAACTTTCACCTAATTTTTACTCTGCACAGGAAGAGAGAGAGAGAGAAAAGATACGTTCATTGGAAGTGAAACCTTGACGAATCGTGCACCCTTTCCCGTGAAGCCATGAAGCTGACGATTGCTTTTCTCTTTGTCGTGGTGTCCTACATGGTCGTCGGCGGCCATGCATTTGGATTCTGTCCAGTGTACTGGACTGGGTTCCAATTCTCCTGTTACCGGCTTTTCTTGGAGCAGAAAACCTGGCAGGAAGCGGAGAACCACTGCGTAGAACTCGGTGGTCATTTGACGTCGGTACTGAGCGAGGCGGAAAACAATTTCCTCTACAATTACTGGCGAAATACGGTTCAAACTCCTACGTGGGTAGGTCAGGGAGGGTGGATTTGCATTCTCGTAACGTTTTTTATTCTTTGAGTAAAGTCGATATTTTGAAATTTTTAATCAATTTCTGCATCGTACTTCGCATCAAAAATTAGTTTTGCTTCTTAACCATATCTGATGCCCTTTACATGTTGTGTAAGGGTGGGATTTCACGGAGCACGCAAACGATTTGCGAAGGACGCGAATGACAAAATCAAACATTCGGAAAAGTTTTTCTCCGAATGTGTTCCGACAACGAAGCCGAAAACCATTCTTGCGCAATTTGTGCGAAGTTTCCACGACGTATGTGCAAATGTCGTGTGTATCATTGCTAAAGTACAGCATGTTACGTACACGAAGATCACGCGACGGAAACGCGAACAACAAAAAACAAAAAACAAAAAACAAAAATTCAGTAATCATGGGAGAAAATGTACCCAAGGAGAGGTGGAAGCTGTCTTGAGTTGATTTTTTTTCTTTCCTCTATTTCTCCTTTCTTTTTCTCTCATTTCTCTATCGTGTGCTTGCCTACATTTTTTTTTCATAGGACCTATCTCCACTAGTAAAGCATTTGATTTTTTTTTTTGCAGTTCCTCCAACACATTATCTCTATATCCAAATGAAATTCTACATTCTTTAGATTAATCTTAAGTGTATTCTGCAATTTTTTTTTTTGTATATCAAACATTTCTTTCTCTTTGCTAGTCTTTAATTTCTTTTGTTACTATAGTTGTTCATAATTGTTTGATGTTTAGATGTATGCTACGATTTTTATTTGTAGAAAGCATATAGGTCATACATCCCCAAACGTGCGCTAAACGTTCGCGAGAATGTCTCAAAAGGTACGCGAACAGTTTGCAATTACGTCGTAAAATGATCGGAAAAACTTCGCAGATTGCGCGTAACATACGCGAGACATTCTCCAGAGTTTCGGAGTCCGTTTGGGGTTTCACGAACATTTTGCGAACATCGCGCGTGTCTTGCGAATGTCTTGCGCATATGACGAGGCTTTAAAGACACTTTTGAGAACAATTCACGAGCAAATCACGACCAAGTGTGCGGAAAAGTTTCGCAAAAAATTTCAAACTTTTTTGAAATTCTCGCCGAAGTAAAAACGACATTTGCGAACAATTGACCACGCTTCCGAACCCTCACGTTCGTTTGGCGATCTTTTGCAGACTAAAATACGAATGCTGGATTTTGCCATTCGCGTCCTTCGCAAATCGTTCGCGTGCTCCGTGAAATCCCACCCTAATTGTATTCATGTTTGCTGTTTTTTTAGTACTTTTTTCTGAAATTCTTAATAACGTACACTATGATATTTTTTTTTTTGCACTCCAATATATGTATTCATGAAAGTATGTGTACTTTGCAGTGCAGCGATATTCTCTTTATACTCATTATTAACATTCAACATATTCAACATAGTTGTTGTTGATTGTTATAAAACACCCCTTTTTCAGATTTTGAGAAGCCGTTTAATGAAAAGTGCTGGCACAATGATCATACTTTGAAAAAATACTTTGATTTCAGTTGTCTGAAGTATAAAAAACTTGGCTTTTTGTGTTTGGCATCAGTAGTAATCTTATGAAATACTTGCAAATACTTAGCACAATCAGACGATTGTATTAATCGTGTTCCCTTTGTGAGGCTAACGATCGATCGATTCGAACTGATTTTGAAAACACCTTATCAGGGTTTCTGGATCGGTTACAACGACGTCAGTACCGAAGGGACATGGGTCTGGACCGATCAGTCTACTTCTACAGCTCCATTTACCAAATGGCGCCCCGGACAGCCGGATAACAGTGGAGGAAACCAAGACTATGGCAGAATGTGGTACTACGGAACCCAATCCGATACCAACAGAGACTGGGATGACGAAAGTAGCAGAGCTCGCGGAAGCTACATCTGCAAATTGATATTTTGATTTCAGGTTCTCATGAGGTTATGTGTCGGTTATTGGATCGGTTGTTGCGTTACTAATTGCGTTAACTATTCCGTCATTTGATTTCTCCTTATTTTAATCACACTTGGTAGGCCCTATACTTGATATCACGTCTCGTATCTTATATCAAATTTCAAAAAGCCAAAACGTATGATTTTTTTTTTTCGTTTTGTGCTGATAAACGAAATGAGAGACAAAGCAAACATAATGTAACAGACTGTCATTTACCTTTTTTAATGGAGGTAAATTTATTTTTTTTTCCTGTTTGATATTAAAGTTGTACATTCTAGTTTCGTATAATGCCAGATGAAAAAAAAGAAGAAAAAAAAAACACTCAAGAGACGTAAGAAAAAGCACCAAAGATGTGCAAATTGGCAATGATTATTGTTGATTAACCTTTTGGTTTTATTTTTCTGATGGAAGGCCAGGTAAATCCACCTATTGATGTTATCACGTAAAGTTTTAAGACAAAAGTGAATGATCATTGTTTTCTCAGTAAAGACTAATAAAACTCACAAAAGACAAAATGAAAATAAGAATTGAATGCGTAGTAATTGAATTATATCTCACGTGTCTATATTTCCATTTTACCAATGACATAATGTTTAAGGTTTTCCTGTCATATACATACATATTTACCCACACACACACATACTCATTATATATATCTTATACAAAGTGCGAATGAAGTAGATAGCATCCAGCACCGCACTATTTATTTCAAATCAAGCTTTGGCCTTGCTCATGGTTGTAAATATGTTATTATGGCAAACAAATACCTGAAGAAGGGGAAATTCATAAACTACATTATAAATGATTAAGACAATAAAAACATTGATACATGAATCTAACCGATCTTTACTTGAATGATAAGGAATATAAAAAAAAACTGAAATTGCGAAAAAAACTTAACGGTGTGTTCAGTGGGTATATTGCATGAGTTCGAAATCGGAGGTCTGTTGACATTGTGTGGAATGATTTATACGGAGCGTGCCTGAATTTGCTTTGGAGTTTATGTGTGTGTATATCTATCTATCTATCTATCTATCTATCTATCTATATATATATATATATATATATATATATAGACGATGAAGACAAACAAGTTGACATAATGCATTAGAATCCAACTTCATTTATACCGTAAATGAAGTATAAGAATCAACAGAAGTTGGATTCTAATGCATTATGTCAACTTGTTTGTCTTCATCGTCTTCATGCTCTTATTCCAACACGCGGATAATAATACCATTATATATATATATATATATATATATATATATATATATATATGTGTATGTGTGTGTGTGTGTGTGTGTGCGTTTGCGTTTATGTGTTGTGTTCCTATTTATACGGTGTCAAAAACAACATATTTAATCAAGTCAGTCCCTATGTATCTCTCTATTAACATACACATAAACGTATAGATATAAATATATTTTATATCATTACCATAATCATATCATTATAGACATATTACACATACATTGACATATAATATGCATAATATGTAGCAAATCATGTATAAAAAAATCCTGAAAATGTAAGACTGTCAGTTCATTAGTCATCAATAATGATATACTGTCATGATCATAGCACACTGTGTATCACGATAAAGATTTATAATCATTGCTTCTAACTTGTAGATAAAATATAATATGTGTCCTATAAATTTTGTTGTTATCATTCTTCTACATTAATACAAGGTGGGGCGAGTGTCTTCAATGTATGTATCCATAATGATTTGCGTTTGAGGATGACTGAGGGGAGTTCTTTTCTGACATTGTTGTGGATTTGTTTATGATGTCAATTTGAATTAAATATTGAACGATGACAGACATAGATAACAAATGACCGAATAGGTAAATATAGAATCGAATAAAAAAAAACGAGAAGAAAATTTGTCCACTAGAAAAACTATTTTGCAATAAGCTCATGTGTACATTTCGTAAAATGACCTCTCTCTATTCTCAGTTGGTTTAATAGGCACTTCACTCGTTTCGAAGAAATATGTTGCATAAGGTTTGCCCAACGTAACAATTTATGGAATTCATTTTCGAACAAAGGGTGAATTTGCAAAGACCAAGTGAGCAGAGAAGACTCTCAACCAACAGTCAGAAAGCATCCGTTTCATATGCACTGTATTCAGTAACAAACAATTTGTATTACCGTTGCCAAAATATAGGCTGTAAAGAACACTTTGCTGCCGTCCAGTGGATGTGCTTGCAGACACTGTCCAGGATTACACGAACGTTTAAAAGCATGCTGGAACACGCTTTAGTAGAGTACTTTAATTGAATGATTCAAATATACCAGATTAAAAGATTGAGAAGTAACATGCGCAAATGTGCGCATCATCGAAAAAAAAATATTAGGTTTTGAAAGGACCCGATTTTAATTTTGATTTGTGTATTACTACGGAATTAAAAACACATGTTTACAAGTTTGAATTCTGTTCTAAACTGTTCTTAATCAACTCGAGTGTTTATCCAAAAGAATACGGTGAAATATAGCTCGTAATTCAATGATATGTGAAATACGTTCTTCGTCTACAAACGCAGCCGGTAGTTGAGCGTGCCGTGTGCACCATTTGCTTCTGCGCATGATCACATCCGGGAAAACGAGTACGATACTCTGTCAAAATGTAGGGTACCTCCTTGGTCCAGCTAGCCAGCCAGTCCCAACAGGAAAGCGAAACTGCTTAGATAACTGCTTCTTTGTTTATGATGTAAAACCTAATCTATCTTGTGTTATGTTTTTGTTGAAAAAGAAAAAAGAAGAAGAATGAAAATAAATGAATTGAATTGAATTGAATTGAATTGAATTGAATAATGGGACGGGAGTCCGAGTACGGGGACTGTCACAGCTGATAGCTTCCGCGTATTCTTGGTCTTCCCGTCATCAGGGTATGTAGCAAAAACTGTCTTGCAGCTATAGCGCGGTGTGGAGGATGACTTCAAAGCGTATAGCAGTGAAATGTTGACATGCCACTATAATGCTTTGAACCTAAACATGTGTTTGCATGAATTACGAAAACTTGCCACTCCATCTATGCAACACCTCCCTGATCATACTGGGTACGGAGTTACAGAAATCAAATGTGACCCTGCACCAGCACCACACACACACAGACACAGACACAGACACAGACACACACAGACACAGACACACACAGACACACACACACACACACACACACACGCACACACACACAAAGTCGCCAGATATGGATTTTTAGTTAAGGGCAGACTCTGAAAGAGCAGACTCTAAGCATTAAAATAATGTATAACTCAATTCATATGGACTCCTCTAACCTAAATGCTGGAAATAAAGCACACACTCTGGAAAAGTGTGAACGGAGAAAAGAGGCCCTGACTATCTAACCGCTTAATCTTTACCAAGCCGTGCTAGCCGTGTGATGAAAAGGGACAAAACACAGGTTGTAAACCATTGGATCAACAACAATGAAGGAATTGTCAGATTAAGCTGAAATTAAGCACGCTTTATTAACACCTTCTGTCCATGATTAATGCCAACTTTTAAAGCAGTAGCTTTATCCTTTCAAAAGTTATTAGACTTGAAAGTGAAGAGTGATTTCAAGAAATGAAAAGGGGTCTCTAAGACATAGCTGATCGTAGGTTATTCTCCAGTTCACAATGTCATTCTCCGGTACACAATGTTATTGCAGATTTGTATTTTATTCTTAAGCTGGGCACCATGGTGAAAGGAATAGAAAGCCACCAATGTAATGGCGGCTTTATGTGTATACAGCTATGAGTGCCTTTTTTTTTGGTGGGGGGGGGGGGAGGGGGGGGGGGGTGATCTGTTCACACTTTTGTACCAGTAACATCAACTTGAAAATCAGTTCCGAAATGCATGTATAATAGACGAAATATTTCATTATATATAAAATATGTTTTTTCAACTTGAATGTGATTATGTAAACCTCAGCAACAATTAACGAGTATTCACCTACTTCCCTCATAATCTATTTGTAACATATGAAATTTGAATCCAGGTAGCTGTTCACATTATTGAATTGTAAGGAGCAGAAGTTATCTTTCTTAATATCTGCATCCTCCCGTTTATTACACTTAATCCTGGTATTTGTCTTGTACTGTACCCTCATGGGGTAACTTTGGAACCTAACTTTGGTCCTTTTTGTAGTGTGCCTTCAATTACTTTTGTATTCATCATACCCATGAAATTGCTAAAGTATTTGTGTAAACCATACTTTAATTCACCTTGAATTTTTGTAATCCTTTTCACCCTCACACGGCCACCTTCCCTGGCACTCCAGAAAAGAGCCGATTCTTACACATTGAGATACGCATTTCTGACATTTTTATTCAATACATAGGTTTGCTTATTTTCAAAACTATATACTTTCAATTTTCACACACCAGCATTAATCGCTGTAAGATTTGTTGAGTGTCATTGAAGGGTGGAATGGTGAGGGGATGAGGAAGGGAGAGTATAGCTTTGCAGGTGTGTTGTATGTTCGAGAGGACAATAGTTCTGGTGAAGTGTGAGCATCAAATACGCCCCTTTAATCTATACTTCTACATTGTAGGCCTACTCTGTTTCGGATTGAACTTCACTTACCTTCCTACACAGATGTTAGAATAGATGTTTGCATTCCGTTCACACATGTAGCATGTTAGCCGTAATTACGCCACTTATGTAACAGTCCTCATTCAGATGCATTCGTACTCTCTCTAATCAGCGTACACAACGATATTCTCCCCGGTCATCGTCCTCCAATATGAATGTTAACAACTGGTAGCTTCAGAAATGTTATTTTAACCTTATGTCCATACATGGGCATTCGGAATGCAGAATGCCGAAGTTTTGTAACCACAGTGAATAATTTGTTCTCTTTCCAAGATGCTTACGATTATCTAAATCACACAAGAGAGTGTTACCAGCGAATTTAAACCACTGCGTGAGGTTGCCAAGCAACTCTTTTTTTCGGAACTTATGTCAATTCCTCACATCTATTCTTTTTATTATTATTATCATTGTGTAATTTCCTTGGTACCCACAGGCCATCTGGAGCCACCTTTCATGTCACTTGCCGATAATGTCCTGACATACTTGCATAGTTTGTTTTGTATACGTTGACTCTGGTTCCCAGTAGACACATCCTTTTTTTTCTTTTTCTCTCTCTTTAGTTTCGCACATCACAGACATTCAAGATGTCAAACTCATCAGTACTGCCCTCTACGGGTGCCTTCGTGGACACAAGCAACGGACATCACGTTCACCCTTTGATCCACAATACAATAGACACAGCATTCAATTCAATTAATGATGATGACTTTTTTGATACGGCCGGGCCTTCTTTGGCAGAACGTGAAGTAGTAGACTTGCTAAGGGGGTAAACGCTGCATTTTATAGTACAAATGTCCTACTTGGTACAGATGTTCCCTAGGGCAATTGAAAAATTTTCATCTAAAGAGACAATCTGTATCTATGCAAATAAGCCTTAATTTGCATAATTTATGCAAAAATACATTAAAAAATTATTTAAAAATATTTGTGCATCCAGCAGAAAAACCTAATTTGTTAGAATTATTCTATAGAGTAAGTGAAAACAATTCCTGCAAAAATTGATTTCATACCTATGTAAATAAACATAAAATTTGCATAAATACGCAAGTTATTGTGCAAAAATCTGCATTTTTGAGAGAATTTCTAAACTATTAAGCACTGGATCTTGTAGTACAAAGTTTGAACCTGGGATGGATATTCCTTGGGTCAAAAGTAAATGATTCATCTGAAGAGACAAACTGTCTCTACGCAAACAACCTGTTATTTGCATAATATGCATATCAATACCTACACATCTATAGATAATCAGAACAAACAAAAAGCCTTAATGTGACATGTCCTAAATCGCTTTGAACTTAACATCCAAAAGCTAATAGAATAAGACAATATTCTCACAACAACACTTTTCAGTTGCTTAAATTGTTTCCATATTATTTAATTAACTTAGGCATTTTATGCATAAATTATATAAATAAGTACACCAGACGTGAAATTTCGAAACATATTGATCTTTGAAATAATTTTTGCTATCAATTTTCCCTCATTGCATAAATGCTTTGCAGGGTGGGAAAAATAGCAGTCGATAGTGACACTCTTTAAATATGATTATGCAAATCTAAGAATAGGGCCTACATAATTATGAACAGATGCAAATCGGAACAATATTGCTTACAAAAGGACTGTTTTTCCCCTGCAAACAGTACACAACTGAGGTCATGGTTAGAAAATCATTACAAAATATACTACTATAGTGAAAGTGTGAATTCTGATTTCCATTGTATTTTGTAGGCAATCAAGCGAATAAGAGGAAATTTATACACAACATTTTGATAAGGCAATGATATGCAAAAATTGTCATGTGAACAATATAGGAGATGTTATACTTTAAGTCAAATAATCTCAGTCTCTGTCTTAAAATCAGTCAATTTCCACCATAAATCAAAGCAGAAATAACATATTCATAGCCATAAAAGAGTATATTCGATGGCTTTTACAATTACTAGGATGTGATCTGTCAACAGATCGTCACAGGCTACTGTTTACGAGAATCGTAAATGTCATATTCTCCCTGGTTGTGATTGTTTTCCCTCGAAAAAATGTAACTCCCTGGCGGTCCAAAGAATGTTATCAGCTAATACCTGTATAGATGATCATGACCTACATGATCTTGAAGCTTTTTCCAAAAAATAATTATGTTAACTGGTTTAGTGTAAAAATGTCAGAGGTTAAATTAGAAGAAATACACAGGTAAAAATGTAAAAGGTAAGAATGTCAGAGGTTACATGTGTGCATCAAAATTAACTTTCATGCGACCCATACATTAAACAGTTAATGATGGTGATGACTATACTATGTCACTGAATTCCATGTCCTTTCCTACTTATCAAGAAGAAACAAAAACACTTAACATTTTTTCGATAATCAACAAAGGTATCACTGTCAGGTAGAACATCGCAAATATGTACTGACTAAGTTTCATGATACCTTGATTCACATTCAAGATATGAAAGAAAAAGTGAAATACAGCACTTTCATCAGCGCTTTGACATTTTGGCAGGAAATTTCCCAGAGAATATCCATTAGGTAATACATGTATATATTAAGTTTCAAAAATCCTACAAGCATTGAAAAAAACATGAGGGAAATAGTGAAATTTTGAGGGCCCAATTTACCTTGATCTTTGACCCCTGACTTTTGACAAATGACCCCTAAATTCCCTTAATTCCCTTAATTTCTTAAGTCGACCATGACCATTGGCTTCTGGTACATTCGGGTATTAATATGCACAATTTGCTAATTAGGTGGTATTTGCATAGACAAATAGTGTTTTGATATTACAAACCATTTCCTTTTGACTAAAGGAAATGCATACTACTTCAATAATTTTCATCATAAAATGCAGTTCTTCGACTGTAAGAAACACTTGAACAATAATATTTGACTTTACTTTCTTTATTAATTATGCAAATTAGCTGGTAACGATGGTTCAATTATTCAAATTCTTTTCTCATTTTGTTTCATAAGGTCTTTCTAACGGGTTATATCTATCTAGGATGAGATTTAAGAGGAGTTTCATTAAGGCTTCATTAAGGCTTTTTGTTTGTTCTGATTATCTACAGATGTGTAGGTAT